>JANHFQ010009761.1:16797-28824 GCA_032468035.1 Aparallactus werneri | reverse complement strand
ACTTGAAGCTTCTGGAGCGTTTCCTGCAGATCCATATGTATCTGTCTCTTTGGTCTAGCTCCTCCCACTGCTTCAGTTTTGGCACATTGTTGTTCTTGCAATTTAAGTTGTTGTTCTTCCATTTCTTGCTCTTTGCTTTGCTTTGTGCATGTGTCATTCTTTTATCTTTAGGTAGTTATTGAAACCAGAGGTTGATCAGTTTCCATCACTTGTAACACTTCTTCTTGTAACATTAAACTCATTCCTTCAGCTTGTATCTGTTTTCCAACTTGTACTTGCTCTTGTCCATCTTTAGTCTCCAAGGGTGGTGGAGGACCTGCTTTAATACATTAAGCTAGAATTCTCTTGCTTTCCCAATCGTGTTAAGCCGGTATCTCAGTCCTGCATAAGTTAGCACTACTCCAATTGGAACATACCATCTAAAAGGAATTTGCCACTTTTTCAATTCATCCACCAAAAAACTATACTCTCTCCTTCTCCTTAGAATCTTAGGAGGAATCTCCTTCAGTATCAAAACTTCTTGACCTTCCACTTGAAACCTGTTTGTGAAAAATGCTTGTAGAATCTCATTTCTAATCATTCTTTTAGAAAATATATATCACAATATCTCTTGGAAGGTTTCTTTGTCTGGCAATCCATGAATTGACCTGGAATATTTTATCAATCTCCCCAATCAGGTCACCAGGTTGCCATCCAATTATAGGTGCGAAGGCCTCCGCAAATAGCTCTCTCAATTGCTTATGTCAATATCAAAGTGTCCATATCGCACACCACCCTTTTTCATAGAAAGCAGTAGGAAATTAGGGGATCCTTGGTGCTCTCTGTGTTTGGTTGTTTTCTTGCAGACATTTCATTACCCAAACTAGGTAACATCAACATGCATCAACAATAGGAAATCCATCCAATCTGGAAAGCTCTGGAAGGCAGCATTGTTACCTCCCACTGGGAGGTACCTTTTCTAATTTGCAGCTTGTTTCACCTCATGAATCTACTTTGTGGTGAAATTCTTGTTTCACCTCATGGATCTCCTTTGTGGGATGATTGATTCAAAATGTCATCAAATCAAAAGGTTTTTTCAAGACCTAATGTCTTTTTTTTTGTAGTAGTAGTGGGCTGAAATAGCATTATATATTGTTAAACATAGATAATCTTAGGAAAAATCCAATGTAATTTGAATGGAAATCTACTTTTATTTCTATTATCTACATTTTTATTTACCTAGATTTCAAAATACCCAACTCCTAAAGTCTTTATAATTGTTTCTATTTCTCTCTTCTCAGTTTAAACTAAAGTTCCATTCTACTCAGCTACCTACTACTAGGTACCTCTTCTGGTCATGTTCATTTAATATCAATAATCAGCATACTGTAGTCTTCATTACAGGGCATACTGTAGTCTTCACATATTTCCTCAGTTTGATTGTATCGACACTTCATTTTTTGTTCTAATCTGAAACTCAACTTTTCAAATAGGTGTTTGATTCAAATATGTATTTTGTAACATAACTGTAATGTTTTGCACCACTTCCATCTCCTCAAACACAGTCATTTTGTCTTCTCTGTCATTGAAAAGAATCTCCATAACAGTTCTTGTCCAGTTAACAATGATTACTTAAAATTTGATTCATTTAGATGTCACTGTTAGAGACTTTCATCTTATATTGCTTGGGAATAAAGGAAGATATTAGTTTTAACAGAGAGGAGATAACTTGCTTACAGAAAGAATTGAGTTAGATTCAGTTGTGGAACCATGTTAACTATTTGCTTACAACGTTTTTGGAATCCAAAAGCCGAGAAGCTTTATAAATGGCATTAATTACAAACAGTTCTCTATTTTGATTGCAACCCAGTTGAATGGTTGATAGACTTCCCCTATGTTTCTTTTCTTTTAAAAATTGAAGACCTATATGCAATTTGTCCATTGAATGTGCAGTACCTTGTAGAACTTTGGCTCAACTACTATACTGTTTTGCAACTTAAACTAAGTGGTATTGATCAATTATTACTTGTTCTCAAAATAATTTTATAAAGATTTCATGGAGAATTGTCAGTTGCCATTACTGTTATAAGTGCTCAGCCACTAGGGCTATGACTGCTAGTAAGATATATCTATTCTTTTGGAGAAAAACATCCCAATACCTGTCTAAATGAATATGAACAATCTCTCCAAGAATCCCCAGCTTAAAGTTGTCAAATTGCAAGTTTCATTGGATAATTCTGAGTCAGTGCAATGTAGCTGAAAATATTAGCTTTTCTGTTAGCTTATAGAAAAGACTCAGAAATGTATACAATATGCATCTTATGCTATCATTATCTATAAAGCTTAATCACCAAGACCATTATAAGGCTAACATGGTTCTGTTAATAGAGAAAATGGTGTTTAGATAGTGGAATTGGATCAGCTTGGAGTTTCTTGGAGCATTTCTCCATTCTGAATGTCAACCAATGGTTTTACCAGATTGTAAATGGGATACATCATTTTCCTGAGCTTTATAACAATGAATATCATCCATATCTTAAGAAGTCAGGGTGCCACTTTCCCTTCTCATCCAGCCACTGACCCAATCTGGGCTTGTCTTAAGGTATCTATAATATGAAAAACAGCACAGTGTTTCAATTATAAACTTCAATGGAAAGCATCCCTCTAAAATAATTTGGTGTTGCTATAATTACTCATCATTTTGATACATACTCAGTGTAAAACAGATTATCAATCTGCAAAATTCTGGGCAAAAATCATTGTCTGTGGAATTCAAGAAAGATGTTCTTACCTTTCTCATTATCTACATTGTAAAAATTACCTAAGTATTTTTTAAAATTTACATGTTGCCGGTCTCACTGTCCAAAGTTCAATTATAAGGCCTTTTTTCACAAGGCTCTGAAGGATTTATGATTGAACCAATATCCTGATATGGAAGAACAATTCAATGTAATATATTTTACCAGAGATAGCAAAGTATTTCTGGTGATCTGATATATATGAGGAGGTTATTCCTTTCTGAAATTGCATTTTTAATCTAATATTTTAGCATGGAAGGTTTTTTATAGCAATTAAATGTTACATTAATTAATTAGAGCTTTGTGGCTCAAATGTAATTTATTTGGTGGGAAAGAAGGAAAAGGAAACTTAAAACATACTACTAGGAGTTTGCCAATAAAATACACTTTTAAACTTGAAACACAACATTATATTTTTGTTCCTAACAGTGACACTATGTGGATGAATTTAAAAATGCACACAGGCAATAAGTTTATTACAAAAAAGTGTTTCTAAATAAGGAGTTGCTTTTAAAAAGACAATATTTTAAATTGTACATTTGTAATTGTTTAAACATGGATTCTGAATGTATACCAGCATACTGTGTGGACCATATATCGTGCATAACTTATGAAATAACAGGCACAAATATGTCAGAATTTATGGTTAGCAAGGACTGTTGCATGTAGTATGGATATGACTAATGTTGTTATAGTCTACACCTACAGTATATCTTAATATAAAGCATTATGTGAAACTATAATTTGGCCAAAGTCATAATGTGTGGTGGAGATCCATAATTATGAGTCCATCTGGACAGAGCATATGGAGGACTATGACTTGCATTGTAAGAGCATGAATCAAATTAAGGAAAAAATAATAATTTATCAAATGTGTGTGAGAAAATAAAGAGAAAGAAGGTGGCAACGCTCAAAAAGTACAGTCAAAGTGTGGACGAAGGGGAATGGTTACATCAGAAAATATGAATACATATCTATAGGCAATTGTGCATGTGCATAAAATTTGGAATCCTTATTTTGGTGATACAGTAGTAGCCTACTACAGTCTGGTAAATGTGATAATGAAAGAAACAGTAGTGAATTCTGCAAAAATTGTGAAACTTCTTATTAGGTGATACGAATGGAGGGATAAAAAAGGGACCAAAACAAAGGAGTTCTGAAAAAATAAGTTATTTCAGAGACTCATGAATGAGTTAAAATAATGACTGGGAGTATTTGCTTAGAAAAGGATCTCTATTTTGAATATGTGGTATAATTATAAGTATTCATTTGTATATTGCAAGAAAATGAACATAAATCTGTTTTGTTACATGACTAATTTGTTTATTATGAAAAACATGAGAGAATAAGTGAAAGATATATATAGTGTGAATGTGAAACTAGATTATTTTCTTGATAATGTCAAGAGTGGATCTTTGGAAAAAGTTTCATATGGAATAAAAGCAATAAGTTTAAATAAACCAAAAAGACAATAAAAGGACTTCAGAAAAGAAAGTATGAGCTTAGTATAAAAAAAGAGTCTCCCAAAAGTGAAAAGAAAGACATTACAGTGAGCCGCAGAAGCATATGAACGTATTGTAATGGGAAATAGGAAAAAAAATGCTTGATGGAATGATGATGAAGAAGCAGCTGTGGATGAGGAAAACAGAAAATAAGGCTCATTGCTGCACAAAATGAGAGAAATATGTAATATGGACAGAGACAAAATTGCAAAAATGTAGCTAAAGTGAGCAAAGAATAATTAAAATTAAGGAAAGGAAGAAAATGCAGAATGATTTAGATGGAAATAATTGTTTTGAAAATGAATGAAAAGAGCTGAAAAAGAAGACTCCATAAGAGCAAATGGAATTTAAAAATGATGAAATAATTTGGAATATGTCCTAGATTACTCCTAAGCCACTGCAACAATTCTATCTCTTGGTATTCAAATGCACACTGGAGTTTTCATGGGAAAAAACACAACTCGGATACATAAGCTTTATTGCTGTTATAAATAATTATTGTAGCAATAAAGATCTACTTCTACAGACTTAAGGAATGAAATTTCAATGCTTAGCATTTTTCCCCCTGTTTTAAGGATACTCAGATTTTTGCTGGGCTTTTTTCTATACTCTGTTTACATAAATGACTTATTTGTCCTCAAGTTTCTTGTTCCACACTTTGACAGCTCTGACTTTCAGAGGAAGAACCTGAAGTGAGGAAATGCTTGAAGAAGTATTTTGGACAACTTCAGGGGAATGAATGTAATATGTAGAAGAGGGAAATGGAAACAAATATTCTAAATGTTAGCGTCCAAGAAAAATGAAATGAAGGTATAAATGTCTAAAAAGTTTCAAAATGGTAAGGTTGCAGGTATAGATGATGTGGCTGGAGAAACATTAAAAGATGTATGTGGTTTGCTTAGGGAGTGGCAGTGTGATTTATCAACACAGCTGAAGACTGCATGTGTGCCTAATGATTGGAAAAATGATACTTTTGCTTCCCAGTACAGAGGGAAATAAAAATTTTAAATGGGGGAGTCCACTTGTGAAATGTGCCTGGGAAAATGTTTGGTATGATTTTGAGATAAATTATACAACAGGTGCAAGTGAAATTTGAGAGAGAGAATGACGCTTTCTGCTAAACAGAACTAGCATAGAAAATCTGATGTCCATCCTATTAAACACATTTTGACTAGTATGTACCTATGTATCTTTTTTATGAATCAGTTTTAAACTCAGATCTGTTAATACCATTTTAACATTTTTAAAGACATGAATCGATTGATAGGGCTTTATTGGAGATACTAGTAGTTTGGAACTTCCATGGAATTTTCATGTTTGAAATGGCTTAGAAAATTCTTTAACTTTTCATAGAAATGTTACAGGTTTTAACTCTGCTATGGATTCTGTCAAGTGAGCTAGCATTAAAAAAATGTTTGCAGGGTGGGTGGACACTTTTTCACAGTTCAGGATGAGTTTAAGAATACTATTTTAATTTTTTTAAATAACTTTATTAAACAGATGAAAACTAAGAAACAATACAAAAATATGTATAAAAAGAAAAATAAAGTGCGGGGGGGAAATAAGAAAAAGTCCCATGCCCCCTGACAAAAGATAGCAAGAAAAATAAACTTCTCTCTTCATCCGCAGCAAGTATATTCAACATTAACAATTTTACCACTGTCTTAAATTACAATAAGTATCATCTTCATTTGATACTTTACTTCACTCCACTCTATAAATTCATCTCTAAATCTTCTCTTTACTAATTAACCAAGGTCCAATAAAAAAAACAAAAATACCTAATAACACAAGTATTTAATCTCTCTTTCAATTTAATCTAAATTCCCCTCATCCCTCTTAGCAACTAAACATATACAAAACATAATAAAATTGAAAGTTGCTAAACATTACCAGAAACAAAAGACCCCTATTTAGATATCAAAAATGATAATGTAAATATTACAATATTACACCATTTTCAAAAGATAAACTATCCAATCCAGATAAACAAAGGTAAAGGTAAAGGTTCCCCTCGCACATATGTGCTAGTCATTCCCGACTCTAGGGGGTGGTGCTCATTTCCGTTTCAAAGCCGAGGAGCCAGCGTTGTCCGAAGACGTCTCCGTGGTCATGTGGCCGCATGACTAAACACCAAAGGTGCACGGAACGCTGTTATCTTCCCACCAAAGGTGGTCCCTATTTTTCTACTTGCATTTTTACATGCTTTCAAACTGCTAGGTTGGCAGAAGCTGGGACAAGTAATGGGAGCTCACTCCATCATACAGCGTTCGGGATTTGAACCACTGAACAGCCAACCTTTCTGATCAACAAGCTCAGCATCTTAGCCACTGAGTCCCCCTCCAGATAAATATTAAATTTCAAAGATAACTAAAATACAGCCAAATAAACCAATTTTGGGGTTATTTTCCTTCTTCTTAGCAATGTTGCATAAATGACTCTTGTTTTTTTCTAGTCACTGTATCCCTTCTCATGAAGTTGTTGTCATCTGTATCCTAGTCTATTTATAATTTCTATGAAGTAACTCCAGTAAATCTCTTATATTTCAATTTAAAAGGATACATTATTTGGGTACATTATTTGTATGCCTTTTTTGTTTTTTAAATGATCATCCAATTCCACTGATAAATCCAGCATTTTTATTTCTTACTTGTTAATTATAATTTTTAAGTCCACCTTAAAGTCTACTTCAGTTATCTTCAAATGAATTTGTTCAGTAACAACTTTTAGCTGTTGTAAAGAGTTAAAAAGCTCAAGCACTTCACACACCCACAGATCTACGTTTTCCTTTAAAGTAGCCATCCTGTGCTTTAGTAATCAATCTTCAAAGTTTTGTTTTGCATTGAAAAGTAAACAAAATAGATTTTTCTCACATGAGAGAATCTTTCTAATTAGTTTCAAAGTCTTTCTCTAAAGCAGTCACCCAGCAATTTGTAGGCTCACAGTTCCAAAGGTTTTTCCATCTTAAAGAGGCAGTGCAAAAATAAACTTCAAAGTCATTAAAAAGATGAGGTTTGGTCAAACCTTGAATCCATGAAAGGTTTCATTTATGGCTTAGACTTAGAACATGATTGAACCCGTGACCTGATTTCAAGAAGCTGGGGAAATGTCAATTTCTGCCATCTATTCACAAAAGTCAGCAGTAGGAGAGTACCTATGGACTGTCTCTAGATTTTTCTTTGTTGTAGAGAGAATTTCAGCAGTCTGGATCTCAGATATCTAATTGCCTTTTCTGCAATAAATCCTCTGCAATCTGTGTGGAGTGGGAAAAAATGTGTGTGTTAGCTTATCTTGCCTCATCTGATGTCTGAATTCTGGTCTTCTATTTTAGTAAAAATACTAGATGATTACCTGGCTTCGCCCGGGTGCTGTCTCCCCCATCGCCATTCACCCTCCATTGCAACCTTGACCCACTGCTGCCTACCTCCGGGTGGTGCAACTTCGTCCTGCTGCCTCCCCCCACTCCTCCCTAACTGGTGCAAATTCGTCCTGCTGCCTTCCCCCAGCCAGCGAATGTCGTCCTGCTGCTTCGCCCCCACTCCCCCACAGCCAGTGCAACTTCGTCCTGCTGCCTCCTCCCTGCTCACTCCCCCAGCCAGGTCAATGTTGTCCTGCTGCCTCCCCCTCCCGCTCCCTCTCCCAGCCGGTGCAACATCATCCTGCTGCTGCCTCCTCACAGCTGCCGCCTTCATTTCAAAAGATCGCTGCCCTGTTCTGCACGTGCGCCTGAACATCATGCTGCTCTCTGGCGCCCCTTGTGGACCAGAGTGAAGGTGCTGGCAGTATCGGGACTTTGGCAGTATTTTTAGGGGGTAAAAAACCCCCGATGGAATCTCAGACACCCCCCATTGTTCATTCTCGCATGTTAAACTATCTGCGTGCCAACTTTGGTTGACATTGGTACAGCCGTGGAAGAGCCTATAAAGCACATACACACCCACACATCCACGCTCTGTTGTATAGGGATAGAGATTTACAGTCCTTGTAATAAAACATCATCTGGAATGTGTTTGAGTTAAAAATGAATTATCTTAAACTTTGGTTCTTGGCTTATTTATACACAAAAACAACAGGGATGCCAGATTTCTTTTAATGAATAAATGAAATGAGTGTTCAAGAAATAACTCAGGATTTTCAGAAGCACTGCAAATTATTGAAGCTGGCTGTCTGAAAAGATGTTAGGTAGCAAAATAGATTCCGTAAACTTTTATATTTCTTTGAAATATGACCATGGAAACAAGCAGATAAATAAGATTTTGTTCATAGTTAGTCAGAGAACTCCTTTTTGGAAAGAACGAGTGTAATACAAGGAAAGTTGTTCTGTTTGCAGTAGTGCAGAAAGAAGAAGAAAAGCGATAATTGAAGAAAAAATTTGATGATGTGGTTCTCTTAGTAAATTGAGAACAATGACCCCTGAAGGACCATAAAGAAAGTGAATGTCAAGCTAATTTATTATTGTTACATTATCTGTCCTAACTTTAAACTTGTCTTACTGAGTTGCTAAATCCTAGCCTGATACCAAATGCATCAAATGTTAATGACTGTCTGAATAAATCTGACACTATCAACATTACATTGTTTTTGTCTTCTGTCTTGCCTATAATGTTCCACCTATAATATCTCACTTATATATCTTCCTAATATCAGCTTTCTTAGAATACAGCATCTTTTAAACAGCATGGCTTCTCCCTTCCTTATAAAAGGTCTCTGTATCCATGCTTTTGAAACAAGTGGGCAAAAGATGTTCAGCATCTTGTTAATCACTACGTTTATGAAATTTTACAATTAGGTCATAGAAGCAGTTGCTCTTTTAAAGGTTGTTCTGGGGTTCTTTTCTGTATCTCTGATCTGTTTAACAGTGTCTCTTCTATCTTGAACAGTAGTCATTGATACCATCCTTTATACATTATGACTTTGTTTTTATCTCTTTTACGGTCATCTATGTTATTGGCATCAAATTCCAAAATTTAGCAATATGCTCTGCGAATTATTCCATCGGTTTGAGTTTTCCTTTATTAGATGACTCTTGAGTTGTTGTTTTTTTAAGAATGGGGAAAATCATTGTCTGTTTATCCTATTTTTACATACAAACATGCCCTGGGCCACCTTTTTTAAAACTGAAAAGATACAAATCTTTCCTTATAGAGTGATTTTCCAGCTTCCTAATTTTTTTTAAAAAAATCTTGTGCTTTTTTCTAGCTCTACAGTATCCTTCCTAGAGAATTATACCAAGTATTTCAAGGGTAGCTACATTCAAAAGTTTTGCAATATTGGCTTTTATTTCTTTTTCTTAATATTTAAAATCGGGGCTTGAGAGGAAGTTCAACTATTTAAGAAACCACAATTTGAATTCTTCGAAGTATATTAGTAAACAAATGCTGTTCAACTTTTGTAAATAATTATGAAAGAATTAATTCTAGTCAACTGGAAACTAACTGCTCTATTTGTTATTTTTGTCCTGCAGGAGAGCTAGTTTTTATGCGTGTCGGCTTGATAAGAACTTGTATGTGATTGGAGGGAGAAATGAAACTGGCTACTTGTCAAGTGTGGAGTGCTATAATTTAGAGACAAATGAGTGGCGTTATGTATCTTCCCTACCACAGCCTTTGGCAGCACATGCAGGAGCTGTACATAATGGAAAAATCTATATTTCAGGTAAGCTGTTTCCTAGGTTCCATTTGATTGATTTGAAAATTTGGTTGAGCCCAAATTTTATTTTAAAAACTGTAACTAATGGAGATATATTTGATTTATAGGTGGTGTCCATAATGGTGAATATGTCCCCTGGCTCTATTGCTATGACCCTATAATGGATGTCTGGGCTAGGAAACAAGACATGAACACAAAAAGAGCTATCCACACATTGGCTGTAATGAATGACCGACTGTATGCAATTGGAGGAAATCATTTGAAAGGTCACTTTTTAAATAGCAAAATACTGTACTTTTCTGATTTTTTTATCAAAAAATGTTTTTTCTCTGTTATCATAGTTAAAAACCTGCCACAGACATTAGTATCATGCCTCAATAACATTTTGAGGAAAGAAAAAATTATAACACCAGATTAAATAAATGAGTAATGAATGCTTTAGATAATAAAAAAGAGAATTTTCATTACTCAGAATCATGGATGATTTGTCATCCTTATGAATTCATTGTAACAAACAGATTATTATTAACCCAAATTCCCTGCAATATTTGCCTCTGTAAATTATTTTCCATCATAAGAAGTTATACAAGAGTTCCAATGAGAAACTGTTTCTAGATTTCATGAAGAAACTGTAAATATTAAGCTGCACACATTTACCTGGGGACTTCTGAATTGGCATAAATACAATTGATCTAAATTTTTTATTCATATTAACATTTTATTAATGTTAAAAGCATGTATTACGTCTTTGTATTCATATTGCAAAAATATTCTGCTATAATACTGGACAATTACTATATATATAAAGTAATTTTGTCTGTGGCATTGTGCCCAGAAAAAGAAAGATTACTTTCAATCTTTTATATGTTACCCTTCCCCCACACCCAAATCTTGCTCCCATTAATTTAGGGAAAGCATCATTATGGCCCCAGTAACCATCAATTCCTGATTTTTGTTATTTAAAACAGAAGGTATAACTTGCAATCTCAGATTTGTATGTATAAAATTCTTGATTATACTCCCTGGAACTGTTCCAGAATATCCCAGCAACTTGTCATTTAATGTGGCAGAAGATAGAAATTATTGAAAAGACAAAGAATAGCAACAGTAATTAATTAAAGTGAAGTTTAAATTAAAGCCAATCATGTTCAGCTTTTTTGGCTTGGCTTGTCCCAGTGTTTAGAATACTACTCCTGAGAAGTGTAGCTTTTGACAGGAAAAAAACCCATATTACTAAGTGCATTTAAATGAAAGGATCATTGAGTTTAATTTTTGTAAAGTCAATCCAAATTTTATTATGTTTTTAAAAAGAATTTCTAATTTTTTGTTTACTTTGGTTTTATTCACAGCTCTCTATTTCATTTAATGCACTACAAAACTTTGTTAAAAGGATTACATTTATATTATTCTCATTTAGAAAAATGAAATGTATGGGAGGGTACAACTATCTAAAACAAGGGTCCCAAACTTGGCAACTTTAAGATTTGTGGACTTCAACTCCCAGAATTCTGGGAGTTGAAGTCCACAAGTGTTTGGGGACCCTGGGAGTCCATGGAAAACTGATGTGGTATTTGATTTTTTCTCCCTAGGTTATTTTAATTAGTGATATAATCATAAAAGTACTTACCATAGTTTATAAATGAAAGCAAACAGCAAAAGTTAAATTATGTTCTTCATCAAATAATTTTATACGATAAATGCTTCATATTCATGTAAGTTTGGAAGGATTCTCAAGTGGACAACCTATTCCTACACCAACTATCAGATGTTTAGCCTACACCTCTGCAGATATTTTTTAAACTAAGCTGAAAAGTGTAAACTTAGGAAAGCAAGACTCAGGGTATAAAAGGAGAACATTGGATGCACCTCTCAAGTGCCAAATTTCTCAGTCAAGGTATAGCTCAGCATTGCTCCGGGCCAAGTTTCATGTATCAGTGAGAATTGTCCCTTTGTTTTCTTTATATTTTTATCTTCTATTTCAGGAACTGGCAACTTAATAAGGTAAAGGTAAAGATTCCCTCCCACATATGTGCTAGTCATTCCCGACTCTAGGGGGCAGTGCTCATCTCCGTTTCAAAGCCAAAGAGCCAGCGCTGTCC
>JANHFQ010009759.1:215048-233004 GCA_032468035.1 Aparallactus werneri | reverse complement strand
ACAGGAAGGCCTGGAGGAACATTGTCCATGGGGTCGCGATGAGTCGAACATGACTTCGCAGCTAACAACAACAAAAGGATCGAACTCACAGCCTCCTGATTGTGAGGCAAGAGCTCTACCTCTAGGCCATCTCTCTGACATCTGTCTTACAAAAGTAGAATTTAGAAAATGAGATATTCTAAAAAAATATTAGAACTTATTATATGATTGCCAGTGGATTCAGAGAAATAATCAGAATTGTTCTTGTTCTTCTTTCTTATGGCGTTTCCCTTTGGATCACCTCTGCCTCTGCCCCTTCTGTTGCCTTTTCCTCTGGGCTGGGAGGAGGTGGTGCTAGTGCTGGGTCACTGGGGGTACTCTTGATTGAGATGGTCCCGTGAACCGCAAGTGAAGCATGTTGACACCACGTTTATTTTCTCAAAATAAACTTGCTTTACGATAACCTTTAAAATATGTAGAAATTGATAGATGAAAATTTATCAACCTAATAATAACTTGCCAAGAACTGGCCAACCAGCTTTTTTATGTAGGAAAGGAACCATTTAAAAATTGGCTTTCTTCTTGCTTAATGGCAAACATACACATTCTAAACATGTTGAAAATATCCTATATGTTGGCATGAATATTTTAAAATGAATAGGCCCCATAAAGAGATCTATCTCCCAAAATTCCTCACTATTTTACTTGCTTGCCTTTAACAAGCAAGTAAAATAGTGTTTTTACAAGGAAGGAACTATCTGGGTGTATGATTTATTTTTTATTGCTGTTTCTAGTCATGTGAACAGGAACTTATGATCGGTGTACTGATCTTGGGGGTGGGGGGTTATGATGACTGTATAGCTATTCTGCTTTTACTGATAACTGATTTCGCTATAACTGATAATTGGCTAATAATAAAACAATAATTTATTAGTCTGAACAACTTTAATAACTTCATAATTGGTCCAGAGAACTTTCATTATTGGATATACATTATTAATACTACGGTATTTTTGTTTATGTTTCAGTGCCTCCCTGCATAAGAGAGAATGAATTTGTAAGTAAACTGTTTTCCTGTCTCATTGCAAATTGTTGAAAATAGTAATTCTAGTATTTGACATATTTTCAAATAGAGCATCTATGCTGATAGCAGTATAACTGACATTCAAATCTTCTCTGTCCTTTATTTATAATTATCCATTCAGTTACAACAACCAATTCCTAGTATGTTACATGCATTTTATGCATAGATAAGAGCCTTAAATGTGATGTGATCTTGACTCTGTCTCTCTGTTTATGCAACCATGTTATTGATGGCACAACATTAAACATTTTGAATCAGAAATAAGTTCTGAAGTCTGGTCAGAGCTGAAGAAGCTTATTGGATGAGAAATGAAATGTCTTCAAAGAAAAAACAAAGTCCATTGTCTTTTGAAAAGGCACATTTGGGACAATCACAACCTGGATGACTAGGAAACTCCATAGATATTTTGGTGAAATGAACCAACTGAAACTTCTCTTCCTGCCCTATCATTTCATCCTCATCCAAGAATCTGCTTCTTTTTGCACTGACAAAATATACATTATTTTAGGACAAAATCATTTGACCCTATTTCTAGAACAACTTTAGTTCAGTTTGGCTCTGCCTATGGGAGGCAATCTGGAATTGAAGAAAAATGTGCTGAATTGTCAAAGTAGGTGAGTTACTTGATTATAAATCAACACACAACTTTCTGGCAGAGGTTTTTGTTCTAGCTGGCAGCCAAGTTAAGATTTATACGTGATTATCAGAATACTAAGGGTGAGCAAATCAATTTTGTGGAATAAATATCTTCATTACTGTACAATATCATCCATCCCTTACAAGGAGTTAAGAACTAGAAAAGCCTTAATATATTTTACATATAATTTTAAACATAAAAGTGGAAAGTTTTAGGCAGTAGTATTGCTGTATTATCATATGTTCACAAAAATACTGTTTTCATTATCTGAAGTTAAAATATCTTTTATCTGTTCCCAGTAAGTTAAAAATATGTCAACAATTTTACTAAAACCAATAGTGCATCTTCTAAGAGCATCTAGATTGCTATATACAAAATAGTAGGGAAACAGAAATATTAGAGAAATAAGTGCTTCTTTGAATATTTAGGACAAGAAATAGCTCTGCTAAATCTAATAGTGTTCAAGAAAGCGCAAGAATATTGAAAATCTGAGAAGTACAATTGTAGAGCAACATATAGCTACATAAACAGATAGAGGATTGCAGCCTAATATGCACAAATAGATTACAAGTAGTCCTTGACTTATGGCGCAATTGAGTCCAAAATTTCTGTTGCTAAGCAAGACAATTGTTAAATGAGTTTATCCCACATTAAGACTTTTCTTGCAACAGTTGTTAAGTGAATTAAGTGAAAGCAGTTCTTAAATTAGTAACATGGTTGTTAAGTGAATCTGACTTCCTCATTGACTTCACTTGTCAGAAGTTTGCAAAAGATGATCATCTGATCCCAGGACACAGCAACCGTTAAAAATACATGCCAGTTGCTAAGCATCTGAATTTTGATCATGAGGCTATGACAATACTGCAAAGGCTCTAAGTGTGAA
This sequence comes from Aparallactus werneri, assembly GCA_032468035.1. Taxonomy (NCBI): domain Eukaryota; kingdom Metazoa; phylum Chordata; class Lepidosauria; order Squamata; family Lamprophiidae; genus Aparallactus; species Aparallactus werneri. The sequence continues at coordinate 230,421 of JANHFQ010009759.1, read as the reverse complement.
AATCGGTCATAACTTAAGTCACTTTTTTCAGTGCTGTTGTAACTTCAAACAGTCAGTAAATGAATAGTTGTTACGTCAAGGACTGCCTGTAATTTAAATAATATTCTAAGTGGGATCCAAAGGACCACATGTATAAGTATCTTTTTTATTAACTGGGCATTAATGAAACAGAAGTTGATACTTCCATAGCCAGATTTGAAAACAAATTAGGGTTTTCAAAGATTTAAAACCAGAAGAGTTGACTATGAAATATGTCTCACAGACTGGTTAAATATGTCTCTCCAGGATGCTGGCTGGAGAATTCTGGGAATTGAAGTCCACACATCCTAGAGTTGCCAAGGTTGAGAAGTATTGCCTAGTGGATTATGTCTTATAAGCAAGACATCTCTTTTCATAATCAAAAACTGTAGAATGGAATCAATGCTTAGGCTGTCCTACTTTAAATGCTCGTATGAAGAATACATAGACTTTTTCCCTGTAGGGGAAAATTAAAGGACCTTGGGATGAGGCCAGCAATGAAAGCCACCTGCTCCTTGATTGCATTGAGTCCTCTACATGTATAAAGGGGGCCATCTTTATTCAGATTTCCCTCTCCTCATGAATTCATAGTGCTGCTACTGTCTGAACAACAGGATTTCTTTCTTTAATGGAAAAGGTATTCATGGCTGGCTCTTATCATGAGAAAGGTATTTTTCCTACATTGTTATTCCTGATAATATCTAACTCACTAAAACTGCTGTTGAACTACACAACACAAATGCATAGCACCAATATGGACATGTTGCACATTCAATAAAGCTTGGGAAGATCTCCTGCTGCAAAAATCCAAACGTCCACTAGATGGCAGCAATTGGTTTATAATTTCTATTTCTATTTCCTGCCATCAATTGATTATCTGTGTTTCTGAAGCTCAGATTTGTATCCCTATCAAATAAGTCTGCATTTAACAACATTCATTATTCAGTGAATGTTGAATATTCAATTATTATTCAATCAGGATTTTCATAAAGTTTAAAATGTTAAGAATTAATATTTGGTTGTTAGATGTCTATGGAGATTCTTAGTCATCCTGTCATGACTGTCCCAAAGGGGTTTTTTCAAGAGGTAACTGGACTTTCTGATTTTTCCTTTGAAGATGTTTCGCTTCTCATTCAAGAAGCTTCTTCAGCTGAAGAGAAGTGAAATGTCTTCAAAGGAAAGGCATTGGGACATCTGGCTGCTAACTCATTGTGTTAAATATGAAATGTAGATTTATTTTTCTGTCCTGAGATTTAATCTAATATTTGACATTTGTGTTCCTAAATTTACATTATTCTGACCCTAGTACTATTACAAAGGGAATCATAAAAGTAGATTAAATATTAAAATGGGAATGCAAATATAATTCTCGTAAAAATTGTAAATTTTTTTTAAAAAATTAAAAACAAAATTACAAACCATTTCTGAAAAAAATCTTGCCAAGAAAACTTCAGGGATTTTTCCAGGCACTTACCAGGAGTCAGTATTGACTTAAAGGCACATATACACCCACACAATTTTGAAAGTCATATGAATAATGTCAGAAAATGGAAAAGGTTCACAGTTGGTATTTGCAATAACTCGGGCAAATAACACCATAGATGTCTGCATATTTTCTCCAGTTTCAAATTCCCTAAGTAATAAGGGATTTGTTTTCTATGGGCTGCTTGGGCCAGTAAAGCTATTAACATTCTTCTTTATTTGTCATATCCCGTCATTTACAGTGTTGTCACCAGCCCATTGTGACTGATGAAATGTGAAATATGCTATAGGACACAGTAACCTGTTTTTAATAACATTTTTCACAAAGTCTTCAAAATACTAAGGCTAAGCTCACTGCCAGTAAGAGGCTTCTAATTCATTTGAAGGGTGCTGCTGCTCACTCACTCCCCATTAATTTTAGAAGTTTGCTAAGATTTATCCTCTTCTAAATCACTAACTAATGCAAAAAGACTTAATTTGCATTGGAGATGTTAGAGTCACCTTGAGGAAGGATAGCTATTGCACCTAAACCTAATCATAAATGTCCTTAAATTGATAATGAAATTGAAAATGGAAAGCTGAACAGGTAGAGTTCATAAAGTTACAAAGCCAATGTATCCCAAAACATAAAACTTAAGAGAAATGTAGTTGAAGTTGCCAATAAAGGAGATGAATCCAAATATATTACCACTTCAGATGTTTTGATGTTCGGCTCCCTTCATTCCCCAGCCAACATAGTCAACCTGGGGGCACAGCTGGATATAATATAATGGAGTAGAATCTTGCTATAATAAAGATTCCAATATCTTTAACTGGAAGAGTAATTATTTACTTTCAATGGAATTAGGCTGAAGGGACTGGCTTGAGAACGATTCTTCTGCTTGTCCATTGGGAAACTACCATTGGTTAGTGATGGTTATTTGTAAATGGATTAGGCAACAAATGATAGAGAAGATCTTGGCCTGAGGCTCCAGTCAGCTGAAGAATCTACCAATTTAGCTGAATATTATTAATTAGTCTGGTAATACTCATATAGGTGGACCATAATCTGACCTGATGTGGACCAGAATCTGATTCTGAAGGAACTCTAGAAATTCTTAACCACTTCTACAATAAGGAGAATTGTCCTTATTCTACCACATCACATGTTTTTTTCTTTCTCTGTTCTCACAGGAAGAGTATTTAGCAACTGACAATATACTTGTAGACTTCTTCAATGAATTTTTGGGTCTCCCAGTAAGTAAGACACATATTGCTCCAACATTCCTTATAGTTAACCCAATAAAATTGATTGATGAGATTGTTACAATATATACTTATACTGTATAATACAATATATGACTCATGCAATATATTATGGCTTACTTACCCAATCCTCCTTGCTTGCCTGTCCGTCATCACAAATCCTAAACCGTATTCCCCAAGTATGAGTATATACATTAGAAGCCTTACAGAAAACTCCCTGAGGAGAATGTTGTAATTATCTCATGCTGGAAACCTCAGAAAATGTCTTAGTGAAGACAACAGAGCTGCAAGGAATGGAAAGGACAAAATAGAAAGTAACTGTTGTTCTTTTAAGAATATCTGCTGATAATTCTTGACCTATTCATCACTAGGTTTCCTCAGTTTGTCCTATTCAACTTTGATATAGGGTGTCTGCAATGGTGGGATTCAAATTTTTTTTACTACCGGTTCTGTGGGCATGGCTTGGTGGGCATGGCTAATCAGAGGTGGTATTTGCTGGGGTCAGACAATCAGAGGTATTTGCCAGTTCTCAAAATTATCACTATCGGTCCTCCGGAACCTGTTGGAACTGGCTGAATACCACCTCTGGGTGTCTCATATGTCCAGTTTTATTTTGCTGTAGCTCATCATAGAAATTACTCAGGGTAATGCCAATGGAAACCTGATTACAGTCAAATAATGTACCCTAATTTTTTACTGCACATCAGTAATTTGGTCTTTTTGCACACTTTGCTTCTGCCGCTTAACAATCTTATTGTCTAGAAGTGGAATGAATCTGAATGAATCCTAACCACAGCACATGTTGTAGAGCTTTCAATATATACTTTTAATATAATGTATATTTATTGCTCTGTTTTTAATTTCCCCCTTGTAAACCGCCCTGAGTTCTTGGGAAATAGGTGCGGTATATAAATCCTGCAAATATATATGTTCTAGCAAATATGTGCTGGGATCATGTTTGACTAAATCAGAAGACAGTTGGTAACTCATGATTATTGTATACATGTTTATAATACATTGCTTATTTTATGCACGTGCATGAGGTACCGCATGATTTTTAAAAATCATACTATAAGAGGTCTGTGTATATAAGGAATAGGTTTTATCAACAAAGATTTCCCTCCATCTTCCCATGTTGATTGCAGGTGATTGCAATTTGCATCAGCTATAATGAAGGGGAAGAACTGGATTCAACTGGTCAGCATATGTTCAGAGCTCTGAGATGTCAAATGTGACACCTCCCATGCTTTGAGCTTTCTTGCATAAGTAGGATCCAGTTCAGAAAAGTGAAGTCACTTGTTGGATTGAGACATATGCCTTTGATTAACTTAGTAGTTTGGCCTAGGCTTATTGGCGAAGTCTATTAGTTCTTTCATTCCATCCCTTTATATACATTATAATTGATTGGTAGTCAAGCATCCAAGATGACAATACAGTTTATATTTAAAACATTGTTATTGGCATCTGTTTTATTACATTAGAAGATCCAGATGTTTTCAATTTAATTAATTGGAATGCATTTTGGAAAATGGGTCTTTGGGCTCCATTGCCAGAGTTGAAATTAAAAATAGATACAAGTGATTAATTAATGTTATCCTTGGTTAGTTTTCTATATAAATAACACATAACTAAAATTATCTAGCATCTGTTAAAATAGTTCCAGATTGTAGAATTTACATGCTTTGTTCACATATTCTCATAAACTAGCTGATCTTCAATGATTTGGAATCAAAAGTTTATTCTTTTTGTTATTTTAATTTGTATTCCCTCCAAATTAAATAAAAACAGAAACTTTGGCCTGATGTTAGTATATTACATATTTCCCCCCAAGAAATGTTAGCAATCACAAATTTATGATACTTATGAATAATAACTTTGTTATCTCAAGGCCAATTCAACAAAGAAAGAAGGAGCTACTTCAGGCAGCTAATTTAAGCAGTCAGGAAAAGGCAGGAAATTGATAGTTACTTCTTATCACTGTTTTATTTTCTTGCCAAGAGGAATCTATGAGCTTTTTCCTCTCATCAGACAGTACAATGTTGCTGGTTAGCTCTGAATGCACAGAGGATGGTGGTAAATTCTACTTAGTGGGGAAACTTTCAACAGTTTTTTAATGTACTTATAGGCGCATTTATTGTAAGCTAAAAGGTTACATTGATATTTTCTGTTTTTATGAAAGAACACATCAATTACTGCAGAATGGATTAAGTGATAGGAGCTTGAATGGGTGTAATAATTGTAAATATGCATTAATTTCTCTGTGCTTCTACTGAATGGCATTAATAACAGATATGTTACTTTTTTATAGTTGCTACTGTAGAAAGTTACAAAAAACAAAACCCAGGGATATAAAAATATAGTCAAGAGGTGGAAACTCTCTAAAATTAAACTATCAGATAGCTTAAGAGGAATACAAGCAGAATTCAGGCCATCAGTTTATTTATAAAACGCATGGTCAAATTAACATCCCTTCAGTGTTGTGCTATTTCTGAATCCTAATCTTTCATTTTTTGATGTTTATAGACATTTGCAGAACCAGTTCAATTTAATCCCGTTTTTGGAATTTTTGAAGTTGCTAGTGATGTCCCCCAGTGCATGGAAAACCAGCTAAAACAGATGCTTCGGGATCAGAAACCTCGAAATCCCATTTATGATGTTACAAGGCAGACAAAGATACAAACCTCTTTTTCTAAAGATATTAATACTCCTCCTTCCTCGGCCTTCAATTTTAATCCAAATTATTCAACCATGGTAAGAATAAATTGGTGGTATTGTTGTGACTTTAAGAAGAAATATGATATACAACCAACTCTGAAATCTTGCTGCATTAATTGGGATTGATGTTAAAACCTTTCGATCCTGCAATGATTGCTCTGATTATATCAGGTGTTTAAAAAGTTGCTAAGTTTCAGGGGCATTGACTTTCCTAGAAGTATAGCTCCTTCAAAAGGAGTAATTAAAACTTAATCTACATTCATAGTCACCATGGGAAGAAAGTTGTATGGAATGTCAGTGAGTAGGGATCCACTACGTTCCCATCCCAACTTCTATGAGAAAATCTGAAAGTCTGAGTTTATATGTGTGCCCATAACGTCTAATATAAACTTTGATGTCATGTATTGTGATATCCCTGATGCAGATTACATATTTTGTGAAATTTGCACTATATTGTTGTCATATATGTGATATTGTGGTCTTAGACATATCTAATTATATATACCATATGTTTTAAGGACCCCGTCATCCTTAGCACATGTACTCATATGGAGACAGCCATTAATAAATGGTATGCAAAAAAGTTAAATTCAACCATTATAAATTCTATCTTGAATTACTTTTTAAATATTTAGGAAACCCAATATGCATGTGTGACATGAGCCATTTCAAACTCCAAATGGGATGATGTGAAGATTGAAAACTGAAACCAAATCATTGCCAAAAGAGTGTATGTATGTGTGTGTGGCTTTGTTCAAGCATGGAAGTAGAAAATTAATCCACTTACCATGACTTTCTTCCCTCCATTCAAACTTTCACACATATTTGAGTTTCACTATCTAAATGAGTGTTTCTCAACTTGGCAGTTTAAGCAGTGTGGACTTCAACTCCCAGAATTCTGCAGCCTACATACTGGCCGGGGAATTCTGCTAGTTAAAATACACACTTCTGAAAGACACCAATGTTGACCAACACGGAACTAAACAATTATCCCTGCCTTTTTCAGCTTCTGATGTCTTGGATCTGCAGTTCCCAGCATTCTCAGCTAATCTAGTCAAATCATTACTAGAAATTTAAAAAACTGTAATTGCAATACATTTGACAATGCCAGGTTTGGGAATAATGAACTATAACAAAAATATTCATCGTGCAATCCTAAATGAAGAATAATGAATATAATATAGGATTCAATATAGTTTTCCTTTATAAAATTGACATCTTGAAAGCTATTTCCACTAATATGAGAAATATGATTTTGGCCTGTCTTATTTTCTCATGGATACGGAGACAAAACCATGGAATTTGTTTTGAGCATAAATAATTACAAATTTATTAGATTACATTCAGAAATACTGGCTAAAGTAAAGAAGCCATGTTCAACCTTTCCTGAAACCATTATCTTTAAGCCACAAGAGGAGAGGCAACTTCTACCAAGAAAGGAACAATTTTATGCTACTCTATCAAAATGCATTTTATGGCAGTATCAGAAGGCTTATTTCACAGCAAGCCAGAGGATATCATTCTAGAACAATTCCATAAAAACAAATTATAAGAAACAGGTCTTCTTTTAGATTTCATCCTTTGCTTAGGGAGCAGTGTTTTGCTCAGGGAAGGAAACCTGACAAGCAATCTTTCCTTCTGTGAAATTTTTGATGTTTATTTGTTAAAATTTATTTATTTGTTAAAATGTATAGGCCGCCCAATTCCCCTGGGACTCAGGGTGGCTAACCTTGGTTCTCTGACCTTGGTTGTTTTCTTGCAGACATTTCAGTATCCAACTAAGGAACATCATCAGTGCTACTGATGATGTTACATTGATGGTTTTTCTTAGTTGGGAAAAGTCAGCAAGAAAACAACCAAGCTTGAGAGCACCGAGCATCCCTGAGCTACAAATATTCTCTTCTATAGGCACATGGGTATCAAATGCTTCAGATGCATACAAACAGGATAAATTTGCATTTAGGCAAGATTCAGCCAAAAATAAGTATTTTTTTCTGCAGGATTGTCTACAACAGCACTCTCTGCCCACCAGTTTCAGGTACAAACCTCTGATAAACTGCACACCTTGATAGAAGTAGCACTGATGATACTTACCGTTGGATAATGAAATACCTTATGTGTATGTTTCTAGCATCTACTGAACTCCTGTAAAGCATTAGGAATTTATTAGATTATATCATCCTGTTTGTTAATGATACAGCAAATAAAACTTAAAAGAATATATTTTCTTTTGTTAGAGTCTGAACCGAGAACAAGCTATTAAATGGATTAAAAAGAATAGATTTCCAGCATTTTTAGAGAGTGATTGCTACTTTGAATACAGGTATTTTGACTTCTAATTAGAATCTAAGTTTTAAAACTGCAAGTTTCTCTTAAAAGCAACAACAAAAACTGGATTGTTTTGGCCACATATATATAATTGCTTATGGCTTATGAGCATAATAGCAATGAAACTAATCTTATTTTTATAGCTTCTCACTATGTAACTTTTACAAGCAATCATGTATGGCTAAAGTCATGATCTATATTTAAGTCCTACTGCATTTAATTTAAAAATGTCTAGCATTATATCTCATTTTACCATTTTTTAAACCTAATTTGGTAAGTGTATCAATCTATCTGCTATTCTTAAAAATGCAAATATTGGCAGCATTTTAGGAAGACATAATATAATCCTTTTGTTACAGGGAAAATGTTATTGGCATCTTTGTGTCCCCATCTGTCTGTCCCCCCCCCCCCAATTTGCAGTTCAGTGGTGAGAAACGTGAGGTCCTGCACTTAGGCAGAAAAACCAAAGGCATAGCTACAGAATAGGTGGTACCTGGCTCAATAGCAGTAACTGCAAGAAGGATCTGGGGTGTTGTTAAGTGAAGCACCATTTAATATGAACCAGCAGTGTGCTGCAGCTACCAAAAAAGACAGCATCAACCGAGGGATAACATCAAGATCATGAGAAGTGATAATGCTGCTTTATATCACACTAGTGAGGCCACACTTGAAATACTGCATACAGCTTTGGTTACCACAATACAGAAAAGATGCTAAGATCCTAGAAAGTATGCAGAGAAAAGCAGTAATGATGATAAAGGCTCCAAAGGCTAAATTGTATAATGAACAATTATACAGCAGTAACTATATTGAATTCTACTGTACAATATAGTGCAACATTAATGCAATATCAGGGGCTTTCAATTCTATTGCATAGAATGTGAAGGATGTGTGTTTTTGTTTTATTTTTTAATAGTTTTCTTATATATAATGTACACTGAAGATGGGATTTAATTTCGTTGTATGAGGTGCAATGACAATAAAGTCATAAACCTCATTACTACTTGAGGGAACTAGGTATGTCTAACGACTCTAGCCAATCAAAAACATAATAGGGACATCACTGTCTTCCAGTACTTGAGAGATTGTACAGAGAAGAGAGGCTGACTTGTTCTCCAAAGCACCAGAGGGCAGAACAAGAAGTAATGGGTGGGAGCTTGTTAAAGAGAGATCCAACTTAGAAGTAAGGAGAAATGTTCTGAGAATGAGAACAATCTCATTACCTCCCAGAGTTGTAGGAGCTCCATCACTGGAGGTTTTAAAAAATAACTAGACAACTATTTGACTGAGATGTTATAAGGTCTCTTGCCTCAAGAAGGGGGTTAGACTAAGCTGGTCACTTCCAGCCCTATGATTCTATATTCTAGGGCTAATCTTTATCATGTTTAATTAAAGCAGTTGTAAATGAGAACCAGTGGAGACGTTTGCTTTCAAATCCAATTTTTTTTCATACTGTTTAAGACTTAGCCTGATTAACCTTAATCCTGGTTAAGGCAAGGAAGGTTAGGGACTAGAGCAGTGGTGGCAAACCTTTTTGACGTCCCATGCCAAAAATGCATGCGTGTTGCCCCTATGCAAGCACATGCGTGATTCCCTATGCATGTGTGCTCAACCCCATGCTCTCCCATGCTCCCCGTGCATGCATGTGTGATCCCCATGTGCTCCCCCACACCCACACATGCATGCATGACCCCCCACTTGAAGCCACCACGTGTGCCCAGAGGGATGGCTGTACATGCCACATCTGTCACACGTTCTATAGGTTCACCACCACTGGACTAGACTTAGGATAATTGGAGAATTTGTACAAGAAATAAAAAGAATAGGAAACCTTTTTCTCACAAGATCATATTGTTGTTAGTAAGGGATTGAAGAAATCACAACTAGATGAATTTTAAGGATGTTTTACATATCTGTTTGTTAAATTGTTCCATAACTCAAATTGGAATAGGCATAGGAAGCAATGCCCTGAAGCTAAGGCATTGCCCATTGCCCTAAAACAAGGTTCTCCCACCTTGGCAACTTTAAGCCTGGAGGACTTTAACTACTAGCAAAGCTGGCTGGAGAATTCTGGGAGTTGGAAGTCCTCCAGGCTTAAAGTTGCCACGGTTGGAGACCCCTGCCCTGAAGCAATTCCTTCAGCAACCAGAAACAATGTCATGCAGCACTTTTGGGAAAAAACAAATGTTTTTCTGCTGGCATCATTGGAAATCCAAAACTGTGAAAAATAGAACTAAATGTAAAGAGATAAAGGTAAATAAGTCAACCAGCTTTTTCTATGTCAGTTCTGGATCTCATTTTTAAAAAAATGAGTGATTCAGTTGTGACACCACGTGAGATTCAGACGAACTAAGAACTGTAACTTCTTTGCAACTCTGGATCAATTAAATGTAGTGTCTCCAGGCTGCACCCTAGCAAGACTGACCCTAGCAGTACAGGCTAGCTTTAAGGGGTGAAGCTGATGAGGATCCAGTGCAGCTCAGGGGAGAGAGAGGCGGGGGGGGGAGAGGGAGAAGGGGAGAGAGGGAGAGAGGGAGAGGGAGAGAGAGGGAGAGAGAGTAGGAGAGAAGGAGAGAGAGAGAGTAATTTTTGAGCAAGTGCATTTTGACAAGGTCTGAAAAAGAATGGCAAAGAATCCATTAACCTGAAAAAGGAAAAGGCTTTAAATCTTGGAACTGAATGTATACGGTAACATACAGGGAGTTCTTGACTTACAACCTTTTGTTTAATGACTGTTCAAGGTTACAACAGTACTAAAATAGGTGACTTAAGTGACTTTTTCACACTCGGTCCATGGTCCCCATGGACACAGGATCCCGTGATCAAAATTCAGATGTTTGGCAATTGGTTCATATTTATTATAATTATAGCGTGCCAGGGCTTGTCATCCTTTTTTGCGACCTTCTGACACACAAAGTCAATGGGGAAGCCAGATTCACTTAACAACCATGTTACTAATTTAATAACTGCAGTGATTTACTTAACAACTGTGGCAAGAAAAGTTGTGAAACGGGGCAAAACTCATTTAACAAATGTCTTGCTTAGCAACAGAAATGTTGGGCTCATACGTTGAGGACTACCTGTATATAGAACGGATTAGAGTTCTATGCCAGACTGATCCTATGAATATATATAGGGATTTTTTCTTGTTTGCATTAAAACAAATTATCTAAGAATACTTATAAAACTATCCCCAAGACTCTTGAAGTTTCTATTGCTAGTTCCTGAATTCAGGAGTTACTTTCTTGACAGATTTCTAGATGAACTTGATCTCAACTCTACTGATACTCTTCAAAACATTTAAAACTTTGAATAGGATTAAATTATTATATTATATTATAACGAATTAAGACAATGTCTTTAAGTTTTTGGTTTCTTTAAAAGAACAGTAGTTTTGTTGATGTTAATATTATCTGGGTAACCTTAAATTATTTTATGCTATTTGTCTCTTCCCTGTAGATTAGCTAAACTTATTTCACAGGTGGAATGGAGCAAAACTGGGATCAGTTTTGTTATAGACAAAACCTATTATCCTTGGTTCTCAAAATGTCCACCCCCCATAGAAAGCCCTAAGGAAAATGAAGATGATTTGATTATGAAAAAGTTCTACGTTTCTCTTGGCCAGGTAAAATACATTGAGTGTTGTAAATAAGAGTATCCTGTGGAAAATAAAGTAAGAGTGGGAGGGTGTTCCCCCTCTGGTTCGAATTGATGTGTTACCCATTAGAGTGACAACTAGAAGATATTACAGCCTCCCATATGAAAATCATACCTGTACTGTATACTGCATGTTCAAACACAGTGGTTGAATCTGTTTCTCACGTCTTACTAAAACGCCCACTTTCATCCACAATGCTTATCAGAATTTATAACCCCAAATTATTAGGAACTTTAATTTCCCTCATCATTGAAGAGACCAGTATTTTAAGTGACCAATGTTTGGACATTCCAAGGGAGTGGCAAACCTTCTATCTGTAGCATTAGCCTATAAGTTTGTTACAGTGGACTGGTGCCGCCTTCTTGGATTTGGCTGATTTGGTTTTATGTCATTTTTAATTTCATTGCTCTGTATGTTTTAATGTATTTTGCAGAGCAGTAAATAAAATATTTTTTTAAAATAAAAAAATAAATGTAAATGGGCATGGAATATATACTTCTTAACATTCCCATTTTCTCACTAGTTGATGCCTGCTGTTTATTTTATCCATGTTACCACCCTAAAAATGTATTAAGATGAGAGGGAATGACTGACCTATCCTTACCTGGGGATTTCCTAGCTGAATAGAGTTTTGAATGCAGCTTTCCTCAATCTAGCACACTACTAAAGTAGAAAACTTAGAGGAACTACAAGTGTACTGCAGCCTGCCTTCCTCAACTCTACATTTTTTGTATTGGGATATCTCAGATGTATAGACTTAACATTTCTCCTTTCAAATCTACCACTTGTCTTCTCCAATTAATTTATAAGTAACTTAAACCACCAAATGTTTTATTTAATAGGCTACTGTTACTCAGACACAGGATTGGTTTACTCTAGCCAAGCAAAGTCAGAACATGATCATTACTGATTCTATTACCCGTCCTGTGACATCTTCTCATGTTCATTTTTTAACTGATACTTCAAAGTCATTGTCTACATATGAAGGTAATATTAACCATTGGAAATTATATGTGAGAGTAGTAGACATGGATGGATGAACAATTGGGCAGCCTTATAAACTAAATCAATATACCCTGTTTCTCAGAAAACATGACCCACCCCAATAATAAGCCCAACCCTAATTTTTTTGGGGTGGGTCTAATATTACCCCTATCTCAAGAATAAGCCCAGGGGATGCAAACCTTGCAGGGTCATGCTGACTGAGTCTGGCCTGCTGCAACTCAAAAAAGTAAGACCCTCCTCGCAAATAAGCCCAAGTACTTATTTTCAAGTCTAAAAGAAAATAAGACTTAGTCATTGTCGGAGAAACACGGTACTAAATGATGTAGTTGTTTTGTATATTTTAACTGATCTTATTTGAGAAAACTATTATTATAATTATAACTTATTTATATATTATAACTTATTTGGAAACAAACCATTAGGGATAGAATAAGGACAGGTTGAGATGAGAATGCAGATAGCATAAAGGAAATGTCGTGTAGCATCAGGTTTTCTGGGGTTATTTTTAGTTGATATTTATAGTTGATAATGATATCATCTTTACAGACTGATGTATTTATTTATTTATTTATTTATTTATTTATTTATTTATTTATTTATTTATTTATTTAACTTTTAGGCCATCCAACTCCCGAAGGACTCTTTATGTAATTTGGGAGCAGCAATATGGAAGTAGTTTGGAAAATATAGTTTATTGCAACAATGGTCTATTTATTTATTGGCTTTCTATGCCACCCATCTCATTAATACAGTGACTTTGGGAAGCTTACAATATAATAAGGATTAAAAAGTACAAAAAACTATTACAATAGAATAAAAAATTAAAATTAAAAAAGGAAAGATGATGGGTAGCCACCCACAATGTAATGTGCCCTTGTTCGGGCCCAAGACCATACAGCAGAATCAAATGTTTAGGCTCTTCTAAAAGGCCAGGAGTGTGGGTTCAGATCTCACCTCTGATGGGAGAACATTCCATAGTACAGGGGCCACAGCAGAAAAGGCTCTTCTGGATCCCACCAGCTGAAATTCTTTGACTGATGGGATCCAATCTAGGGCCTTTACACTGAAATGAGTGAGGTAGATTAATCCCAACAGGGTTAGGTGGTTCCTCAGATACCCTGGGCCCATGCTATAAAGGGCTAAAGGTAACGTTCCCCTGTACCTGGACCTGAAAGCAAACTGGCAACCAGTGCAGCTCGCACTGTCAAATGTGCCACCCAAAAGGTCTACAGAACCATCTGTGCTGTGTTCTGCACCAGTTGTAGCTTATGAATATTCTACAAGAGTAGCCCATGCAGAGCATGTTGCAGTAATCCAACTGGGAGATGACCAGAGCATGAGTGACTATGTACAGGGTCTCACGAAAGGGTGCAATTGGCACACAACACAAAGTTGCACAAAGGGTCTCTTAGCCATGATTGCCATCTGCTCCAAGCAGGATTTGTGAGTCCAGGAGAAACCCCAGATTGCATACTGGATCTGTCTGGGGTAGTGCAACCCTGTCCAGAACTAAAGATGATAAACCTGCAAATCCCAAGGCCCCTTGAACTCACAGCCCCTCCATCTCACCAGGGTTCAGCCAAAGCCTGTTGTCCCCCATCCAAACCCTTCCAGCCTCCAGGCATCATGAAAAGGCATCTATAGCATTACTTGGATCACCAGGGATAGAGATGTAAAGTTGGATATGTTCGGTATATTGATAATACCTCACCCCATGGTTTTAGATGATCTTATCCAGTCCTTCCCTGCTGTAATGGACATATTTCCTTCTCCTACCCAGCTATTGTCCTCTTCTTCCCAATTATTTCCTAACAATGTTATATTGTACATTTATCTTCAGATATAAAGTCTCAAGAACTATGTAAATCTTCTTCATCCATTATTAATGTTGTTACTCGCAGTGATCATTTAGGTAAGTAGTATTTGTGGGCAAGTTGCATGTATAGCAGGAAAGAGCAAAATTTGAGGCATCAAGGAAAAGTTTAGTCTTGCAAAGCTCCAAAGTACGACACCAAGCATGTCACTGAGAAGACAGAGCCAACTGATTTTGCCCTTTTTGTTATTAATTACATCTTAAAACTGGAATAGGAACAAGACGTGTCTAGTGACAATTTGCCAGCTTTAAATCCTCTCCTATGGAGCAACAAACATTACTGAGATCACAATTGGGGAGAGGAAATTTTGCGATGGGTTGATGGGCTGCAAGAGCAATGGTTTGCTTCACAGAAGACACTAGTTCCCATTCTTGAATAGCAAAAAAAATGCAAAAAATGAACTAAAATTGTGCTCATCACAGTCATTTTGAAATTTGAGGAGGGCTGGGACTGGAACCAGGAGACTTCAGGGAGAAAAAAAAATCTTTCTTTCTCATTCTTAGTCACAGTTTTGAATTTTAATAAGTTAAGAAATAGTGCCACCAAAATTTATCTATTTTGCAACCAGACTTTAATGGTATGATTTGGAATGCTGGGCAGCTGCAATAATGTTGGCTTCATTATTACTGCTTTATAAATTTATGGCAGAAAAACTCTGCTTTTTATTGTACTTGCTCTAAAAATTTAGGGAAGTGGTATTTTTGCATTCTTGCATTCACTTACGAAATACCCAAGCACATCCATATTAATGCCCTGGTTTTCCTTACATGGTGTTCTTTAATTAATCCCTAAGGAACATATATCCCAAAGGTCCTTTCATTGCATTTATTCAGGAGCAGTATAGTAATGTGATGGGAAAATCTTGCAGCTCTAATATAAGTACAGAACTGAAAAAATGAAGTGCAAAATGCTTAAAATGGAGGGGATTTTTAATAACATTATTTCCCTTGAGAAGATATAGGTAAAGGTAAAGGTTTCCCTTGCACATACATGCTAGTCGTTTCCGACTCTAGGGGGCGGTGCTCATCTCCGTTTCAAAGCCAAAGAG
>JANHFQ010009759.1:184086-195417 GCA_032468035.1 Aparallactus werneri | reverse complement strand
ATGTCTTTGGACAACGCTGGCTCTTTGGCTTTGAAACGGAGATGAGCACTGCCCCCTAGAGTCGGAAATGACTAGCATGTACGTGCAAGGGAACCTTTACCTTTACCTTTTAAGGCACCTCCTTTATATTAGCAATGTAGTTTTTATCATGGTTTTTCTGGACTTTATACTATATTGAATCAGTACATACCAAAGCCAATATTCCAATGCTACATATAAATAAACATGCATTTGATCTGAAAGTTGTCCTTCCTTATTGTTAAGGCATTCACTTTTTTTAGGAGTTGACTTCTTTTTGAGTTTCGAACAGATTCTTCATTTCTTCAATTTTTATATGAATGATTTATGATGTAACTTTCCTTGAACTCTGAGCATGGAGTGAATTTATTGTTTAAATAATCAACACATATTCATGACAAGAAGAAATGACAATGGAATCCAGAGAGACCCCTTGGGTATACGTTTCATAGAAATAAATAAGTAGGATATGCAAAACAATGGTCTAAATGTTTACAGTATAAATCTTTTTGTTTAAACTTCCAGTCATTGAATCAAGTCATCTTCCATTGTATTCTCTTTCCATATTTTCCATTTCACTCTTCCCAAACAAGAAATTCAGTTTTCTTTATCCAATGAAATCTTGATTTCACTATTTTGTGATTTTCCTCTTATATTTTTCTTCTAAAGCCTTTTTCTATTTCTGTATGCTTTGGGTTTATCAAGATTTCCAATGTCTGTTTCTCTTTACGTGGATGTTACAGTTTTGATTACATAAGAATAATTATTTGGAGAACTAATTTGTTATTGCTGTTTATAGGATTAGTACTCTAAATTGAGATAATAATTAAAATCTCTTTTGAGTCAAATTTGATTCTTGATGACTTCAAGGACACATCCATTCACTTTTCTTGGCAACGGTATGGAAGTGGTTTGCTGTGGATGAATTGATAGAAGGATGGATGGGTGGATGGGTGGTTGGATGTATGGACAGATAGATAGACTGACTGAGTGATTTCCCAATATAGCCTACATTCTTGGAATTTCTTGGTGTGCTCAATCCAAATATTAACTAGGACCAATTCTGTTTGGCTTCTGAGCCCAAACAAAGTCAATCAAAAGCTACCACCTACTGAGGTCTTTCAGGGTGTTCTTCACATCACTGTACATTACACAGACATTTCCAGATAAATTGTTCCCTCATATTTTTTAAAATAGCTTTTTTGTATTTAGAGTAATAATGTCACTTAAAACAAGTACTTAGTTTGATTTCTATTAAGCCTTTTCATTTCTTTGATTTATATCTGTCTTAACATTGTGATATATTAAAGAAAAGACAATGTATTCCAGAGAGAGAACCACTGTGTGTATAATGAAAGGAATGCATGTGGTTATTTTGCTATAAGTACATATAGTAAATTGCAAACTGAATTGGAAAAGGAAAACAACAAACATATGTCAGAATTGGCCCTGGGAAAAATGTTGTTTAGAGGTAGAAAAATGAAAGACAGTTACGGGACATATAGCAAAGGCAGTTTATATAAAAAATATAATGCATTGTTCTTTAGATAGAAATTAAGCTGCTAGAAAATAATGTAGGTATTCCAAATTGTGTTTGAGTACAATAGATCTAACTTTTTAATCATAACTCAAGAAGCATTAATGCTTGATTTAATTATAAAGCTTGAGTTTAACCATTGAAACTTGAAGAAAACTTATGATTTTATTAAATGAGTCAATCCATATCTATTTTCCTAGATTCAGGATTTTAAAAGCCTGAATGTTGATCTGATTTTTTGGGAATGGGGGGTGGGGAAAGGGGGTGTGAGGAAGGGGTGTGAGGAAGGGGGAGCTGGATTTATTGTCTCCAGATTTTACTCTTATAAATTACATAAAGATGCAAAACCCAAGCAGAATCCACATCTGGAAATTGCTTTAGGCCTATCTCTAATACATTTTATATTATAGAGAAATATATAGAGGCAATATAGAATAAAACATTCTTCTTTTACTGAAGTAAAAAAGAAATCACCAAATAAACGAAGCCTGATATTCTATTATATATACTGTGACTTTTGTATGAACTTTTCAAGCATTTATAGGCAACCATTTAAAACATATTTCCATGTAATGGACTGTATCATGCAATAATTGTTGGGAGTATTATCCTATACAAAGGCCATTTGAAAGTTTTAGTGTTCCAGAAAAAAAAACTGGAAAGCATAAACAGAATGGGAATTGAACTTACAAGAGAGAGCTCTCACAATTAAGAAAAGGAAGAAGTGCATTAAAATTATTGGCACTCAACTAATGGCAAATGATGTGCTTTTTCATTGAGTTGAAATCCATCAGACCAAGTCCATATCATCCAGCATACTGTTCTGTTGGACGTCTAGAACCAATGAAGAGCTCGGAGTTTTAGGATTTGATCTGGGTAACAAGTGACATCACAACAAGGATCATAGTATCATCACACAAATGTCATGGATGATATAATTTATGTCAGATGCTATAGCTCATTAATTTACTGTATAAGTAGTTCAATCATTACAATTGGCCTCATAGAACTTCCTTCAACCTGGGACTTGTTAGATGTAGGCTTGTCCTACCATTCTCGGAATTCTGAGTTTGCCAGCCTTTGTCCATGATGCCTTTGAATTATGAAAAATCCACACTTTGGAAGACACCATCTTGGAGAAGAACCTAAATTTCTCTTTGACCTTCAGCCTAAAGGATAAGCTAAACAAGATAGCAATACAGTAATGGAAAACGTTCCTGTCCAAGAAGTAATCAGTTATACCTCTTAAAGTTTACACCACAAAAATATTTCTGAATTTCCTTTCTTCCTTGTTCCGCTAAATGCCACAGTGACCCATAGCCTGGACTTTACTTGTACAAGTGCTCAGTTCCAAATTTGCTCCTCGAAACAGAGTTACAATAAAGCAAATGTTACAGATCCTTCACAGATTGTTCCTTCACAGGTATAAATGGCATATTTTCTTATAATTCTCCCATATGGAGCTTGAAGGGTTTTGTTTTGTTTTTTTGTGTTTGTTGTTTAGTAAACACACTACCCGCAGCCACATAAATGTTTAGACGCAGCCTATGGAGCCTCTTAAAATAGTGGCCAAATTATAATTTTTGGTATGACAGCACAGGACAATTATTAGATCATCATCTTCTTCTTCATTTAACAACCCCATAATCCCTTGTGGGGTAGAATCTGGGCAACTGAATGGAGCCAGCAGAGTGTTTTAATGGCCAGATGCCATTCCTGTCACCAATGCAGAGTTTTGTTCAGATATATTTTCAGTGTACCCAGAAAGAGAAATGTCTGCCTCTACGTAGGATCTAACTCACAGTCTCCTGGTTGTGAGGTGAGAGTTTCTCCTGTAGGCCACCGCACAACTCCACAGGACAATTATTAGATGCATAGGAGTAATCCTGTTAGCTGTACTTAGTTAATTTAAATTTCATGAAATGAAACAGAAGAGAAGTCAAATGTAAGTATTGCTCAGGTCCTGTCTACCTCACTCTCCTGCTAGCAAAAGATGGGCCTCTCCGGGGTTCTGTATACCCTGGTTGGCCCCAAATTTTTCTACCAAAGTACTGACCCTCCAGAAGAAAATGACGTGATTCATATGTTTAGCTGTTGCTTGGTCACCCCTTTTGTACGTGAAAGGCTTGGCTCCTGATGCTGAGCTTGCTGTCTTGTTTGATTTTCCCAGATCAATCTTTGCATTGATCTGAGATCAGAACTCCCTGGCTATTTCTAGCTTCTTCAAAGCTTGTCTTGATTTTGGGAAGCAGATTAAGTATGAGCCGTGCTAGGTATGTTGAGCTTAAAGAAGAGAAGGCTCAGGGGAAACATGATAGCAGCCTTCTAATATTTTAAAGGGCCGTGACAAGGGGGGAAATGTAGATTTATACTCCATAATGCCCCAGGATAGGATAAGAACCAACAGATGGAAACTTTACAGAGAGAGATACAAACTTAAAATAAGAAGGTATTTCCTGACTGTGAGAGCCGTTAAGCAGAGAAAACAACCTACTTCCTGGAGTCATGGGTGCTTCATCATTGGAGATTTTCAAGCAGATGTTGATCAGCCATTTGACCGGGATGGACTGGGGATTCCTCCATTGTACAGGAGTTAGAGTAGAAGACGTCCAAGTTACCTTTCAACCCTCCATTGCTATGGTTCTGTAATTCTATGTTTCAGAGGAACACAGTAAAGAGAATTTTTCAACATTTCCTCTGGAACTGCAGAATGTTTGGTGGGAAATCAAATCTTGTCTTGTCTATTAACTTCGGGAAATCTTCCAGCCTCCTTTAGGCAAGGCATAGTGGCCTCTTTTTAACATGCCTCCATCCTTCATTCCAAGGGGTAGTTTTCTATTTCCCCTCACGTTGCTGCTGCTATTGTTTTAGTCCCTTCCTTGTCCCCCTCCCCGAGCAAAAGAAAATATAGCAAGGGAAAAAAGCAGTGGAAGGGTGCCAGCTACTCCCCCTCTTTGCATCTTCTCATTGGCCAGCTGGAAGAAATCCTGGCTGGGACACCAGTGCAACAACCCAAGATTAGTGCCAGGATTGTGACTGTGAGGAGGTTTTTCTTAATCTCTGTTTTAGAGTCCTGGGACAGTTAGTGGAAAATAGCTTGGATTGCTTGTTAAAAATCTATTTGCTCCAACTTTAATATGTCTGTTCCCAAGAGAGCTGTTATTCTGGACCCCATCTAAGTTAGAAGACTATTCACTAATTTGAAAAAGAGGGCTTCCTGAACGATTGCACCCATATTATGGAACATCCTGACCCACAAAGTTAGCTGGTGTCCTCCCTGGCTGTTTTTCATGTTGCTGGATATGAATATTGTTTATTCAAACAAGCATTTGTTATATCTGGTAGAAAATATTTGTTATGGTTTGGTTTTAAATATTAACTTTGCATGCTGTTCTTGGTTGTTTTGTTAAAATTGTTTTTATGTAATTGTAAACAGGCCTCTGGGGTGTTTTTATTCAAAAGGATATAGATGCCTTATTAAATAATGGTGCTGTGTAATGTTTCAGAGCCAATTCTCCAAAATGCTTTGTAGCTGACAGCAGCACAACTGCTGAGCTGGTCTGCATCTCTTTAAAGAAACTCTACAGCCTTAATAAATACAATACTGTAAAATCACCATATATTTATTCATCACAGTATGTAGTCCCTGAAAGTATTCGTATTTTGATATTGTGGTAATTTTAAAAAAAAATGTAACATAGATTCCCTCTCTTTTTTAAAGTTCCATTTATTTAACAAAAAAAAACAAAATAGTTTCCACCACGAATGTGTGAAGTTTTATTTGGGAAATCACTCCAGACAACTCTTTGAATTGACAGATTAAATTGTTGAATCACATCAATAATCTCAGCTACATCAGTTATTCCAATTGCATCAGAACTAATCTATGCACCATTAGTTCCTATCCAAACTAAATTAAATTTGACTTTCCCAGGGTTTAGAACATTTACTGTTATGCTCCAAGCATATTATAGAGAGTAGGAAACAAAAATTAATCTCAGTATATAGGACTGGAACCAGTTTTTATATAGCTATTAGTTCAAATCAGTTGTTCCTTTCTTTGACAATTTCTTTAAAAAACCATTTCTGCAGTCTGGTAATTTCAATGTATTATTCAAAGTAGCCTAGCAATTTTTTCACGCTTATAACTCACAGAAGGTGAACTACATTGGGTCATTATTCGCGATTGAGTCCTCAAATATTGTTTCACAGGGATGAAATAGGAAAAAAATGATTGATTCAGGAATATTGCCAACAAGTGTCTCCATAATCTTGGTAATGTTGCTGAAGATCTTATTAGGGATATGATTGGGGTTTTCAGCTGTTTTCAACTGTTAGGCAATTGCTTGCTAAGAGCGATGTTGTTTTAGATAATGTGTACATGTGAAGAGAAATTACAGTTGTGAGGAGGACAAGCTAAGAACATTTTGTGGTGCAGGTTGTTTTCTCTGATGTAGCAGCCCTATGCTCAACCTGGATAGCTATAAATAAATGTCAGTATTTTAAAACACTAGTAGGACTGATCTTCTTCCAAAGGAAACAAGGCCAGCATAACTTTACCCTGGAACTTCTTACCAATCAAAAAATAAGCATAATAAGGTACATTGATGACTTATAGTTGCGGTTTAGCTGCTCTGAAGGTGCTGCAGGATGAGATGGCAGAGAACTATGACGTTAAAGTGGATTTTACTACTAGACCACACACAGTGGCATTTTTCTAAAACCGCTTCTGTGTTGTTTTTTTTCAAAAGAAACTTTCCATGTAACTATAATATCTGACAGATTTTAATCTATCCTGCCCTTTGCTACTGCTCCTTCTTTATACAGACCTTTCATATATCCATTCAGTTTGGAACAGTAAACTAAGGCCTACTACTACATGATTTTGCTTTATGTATAGAGTCCTAGATGATTACCTGGCCTTGGCCAAAGGGCAATAAGGGGGCAAGGCGGGCCATTGGCGTGGCAAGTAATGCTATGCTGTCCAGTCCCCTTTGAAGCATCCTCCATGTGCAGCAGGGCAAGCAGCGTAAGGAGGAAGTGCAAGGTGCAAGTTGCATGCTGTGTACCCGCAGCTCCCTCTTCAGCCAGGCACCTTTAAAGACCGGCCCTGGTCGGCTGCGGCCAGCGAGGGAACCACAGCAAGGGGGAGAGGCGGGCAGTTGTTTTGGTGCAATGCCCCGCCAGGCAGGCACCACCGAAAAGGTTTGTGCTGCGCCTGTGTGCCAGCCAGGCATCTTTAAGCATCGGCGATGGATATCACAACAACGGCTCATCTCGCCCCCTTGCCATGGTTTTGCTTTATGTATAGATTACTAGCTGATTACCCAGCCTTGCCTAGGTTTTTTTAAAAGGAAGGATAGTTATGCCAGCATGTCCTGGTGGGTGGTTTGTTCATGTTTGGCCCTAGTTGGCACTGGGCAGCAAGGCATTGCGCCATGACAAGGGCTGGCCTCGCCCCCTTGCTGCAGTTTCCACACTGGCCAGCGTGGAATACTGCAAAGGAGCCTGGGTAGCGGGGCATTATTCGCTGTGGCAATGGGCCACCTCGCCCCCTTGCCATGCTTGCCTTGACACCCAGGCTCCTTTCAAGGAGGCCTGGGCTGGGAGGGAAGCATGGCAAGTGGGCAAGGTGGGCTGTTGGTGTGGCAAGTAATGCTCCACCGCCCAGGCTCCTTTGAAGCATTGTCCCTGGGCGGCGGGGCAAGCAGCGTAAGTGGGCCGTGGCAGGGCGCAAGTTGCATTCTGTGCAACCACAGCTTCCTTTTCATGCCAGGCAGCTTTAAACATCATTCCTGGTCAATGCCGAGCGGCGTGGGAACCGCGGCAAGGGGGTGAGGTGGGCCATTATTGCGGTGCAATACTCTGGTGCCCAGGCACCACCAAAAATGTCTGTGCTGCACCTGCGCCATGCATGGCACATGTGCAGTGCAGGTGTGGCGGTTTGTTGCTGTGGCAGTTCTGTGATGTTTTAGGGGGAATGAGGAGTGCAGACCCACTATCGGGGAGTGTGACCCTCCCCCAGTGTTCATCTCCGAAGTGCAATGAATGTGTGTGCCAACTTTGGACGTGATTGGTTGTGCTGGGGAGGAGCCTATACGGTATATACATACTCAGCCACACATTTATAGATAATTTATCAACGTGTCCTTGTTTAAAAATCACTGTATCTGCAACAATACGTAACATGTACTTATCTGGATCTTGTTCATAAATACACATGAAGCTATGAAAGTTTGTGCATGAAGCAGTCTTAGGATCAAGGAGAAAATGGGGTTTTTTTGTTTGATGGGAAAAAATAAATAGGGAAGAAAGGAGAAACTACATTTTGCAGTTATTAGTTACAATACATAATAAAAAACTAAGGTAATTCAAATAATATTACAACAATATTTTTGGTCTTTCATGTTAACAGAACTTTATTGTACTGGAAAATGTTGAGCAATTTATCTCTCCTTTTTTAATCTGATACAGTTCCTTTATGCCAATTATATTGCTCCTTCTGCTGCTATGGGTATTGGTTTAGACCAGATTACAAAAAATGAGATTTACAGAAGAATTGATCCACCATTTGAAGATCTTTTTGACCCAGCAGAAGAATATATCCTCACCCTTCTTTTGGTTCCATGGATGAAGATGATAAAGGAAGACCAAGAAACGTATGGGAAGGTAATCTATGAACACATGAAGCCTGTCTAGATCTTCCTAACTATGACCTAACCTCTGTTTCAGTATCTCCTTTGTTTAAATTTAGTCCAGGGGTATCAAACTCAAGGCTCGTGGGCTGAATCCAGCCTACAGGGTGCTTAGATGTGGCCTGTGGGGCCACCCTGGCAACAGCGAACGATCGGCCTGCGGTGCCTCTGTCAGTTAAAATGGAATTCAGGAGGACTGTGGGCGGTCCTCCGAGCTTCATTTTTGCCGGCAGAGCATTGCAGGAGGCCGTCACAGCCGAAAACTGATCTTGGGAGCCTGTTTTCTCTGGCATAGCACTCAGGCTACCACAGGTGCCCTGACATGAGTGACGTTGAGCTGACCATGCCCACCCCAACCCCCAAGGTCAAACACAACCCTGATGCAGCTCTCATATGAAATCAAGTTTGATACCCCTGCTTTAGTCCATCCCCACCATCATTAGGGAAACAGTCCACATTTTTCATTCTCCCCTACTCCTCTCAAATCCTTTGCTCAAATGTAAAAAGACTGTCATTGGCAATTTTTAACTTAAGGCTTATTGTTATGCCAATTAAACAAAACAAAGTGATACAAGGTAATAGTTGCACATAGTTCTGCAAAACCAAACAACATTACTAGCCATCTTTATAATCTTCAGCTTGTATTTCAAATAAAGTATTTAGGATGCTTTTTTTCCAACAGCAGTTCAAAGGAGGTGATATTAGCAATTACTTCTTCCTTTTTGCCAGCAAGAATAGCAGTTTCAAAGAAAAATATGTATTTTTCAATTGCTTAATTACAACCATTTGAATGTTAAGTTTTGGTAAATGTTGCAGAATGTTCCTGTTTAGAGACAATCAGCCTTTCTGTCCAAGTTAATAATCCATTCTTCTATTTTCTTTTCCAATTCTATGGCTGTTGAGCATAGTGCAAGCTTTTAATTTTTTCTCCCTATGTTTTTAGTTTTAGTTAAGTTTTTCCTCCTTAATCTTTTAGGATTTTCTTTGTAATTGAACAGACCTTAGCATTTCCCCCAACATGCTGATACCTATGCTATATTCCGGTGCATCCATTTTATTTGTTTATTATTTGTTTATCAACATTATTTGCAATTCAAATTTCTGGATTCAAATCCTACCAAGGTAGCTTACAAATAATATCAAAATTTGTTAATGTTTCAGTAAAGATTATTTGCCTGTAGTCCCAATAAGCACTACCCATTCACTATCAGAAGTAGCAATGTTCTTTTTAGTGCTTTAAGCATCTTTTTTATAACAAATAAATAAATGCACTTGTTGGTCCATATTAAATAAACTGGTGATTTTATGTTGAATTTTGTTTTTCATGCAAAACAAAAATCAAATCAAATCAAACATATCAATTACTGTAGCATGCACAAACCGTTAGTGACTTTGCCACAGTTTTCTTTGAAAATGAGAGGATATTTCTTCCTAAATGAGATTCTGTGGTGGAATGTAGTCTGGATTCCCAGGAGGGCGGGGCTGCATTCCAAAGGGCAAAGTATGGAATGTTTGGTCTGGAGGAATTGGGCAAAACAGCTGCTCCTTAACAATTCCCAGAGTATATCTACAGTGATGCAAATAGTTGCTTTAGTTTGGCAAGATTTCTGTTTATACCATGTTTCCCCAAAAATACGACCGACCCCAAAAACAAGCTCTAGCCTGATTTTCATGCCTGTGCCTAATATAAGCCCTACCCCCAAAATAAGCCCTAGTTAAGCCCCGCCCACCATCTGGTTGTACAAGGTGGGGTGAGCCGCATGCATAAAAATTAAGCTAGGGTGGGGGCGGGCTCACAGCTGGACACCAGATGACACATTGTGCTGGTGCTGCAGGATGCTATGTGGCACATTGCACTGATGTCACTGCTCATGCATGCAATGACACAACGCACTAGGTGGCCGCCTACTGTGAGCAGCAGCACTGGTGTGATGAGCCATACAGCATCTGGCCACGAGTAGCCACAAGCAGCCACAGAAGAAGTCAGGCAACAGCACGACAAGTGTCGGAGCTTGGAAGGCCTGGCTGCGGTGGTCCTAAGGCAAGCGGGAAAGATACCTCCCAAAAATAAGACCTGGTGCTTATTTTGTGGCCCAAAAGAAATAAGACTGGGTCTTATTTTGGGGGAAAACACACTAAATAAGGTACAATAAAGGAAACTACCAGAAGCAACATCACATGTCTTTCTTGATTCTGGAGGAGCCAAATGGATGCGCACAATATTTGTTGCTTTAGCTGTTTCAGCAAATATTTTCCTTGAATCATCTGATTAGGGGGAAATGCAACATGCAGAGATATGTCTCCTAAACATCTGTCTTGTTCCTGGCAAGTGTGGCTCTTTTCTACCCACTGTCATTGGCAGCTTTCCTCTCCTACCCCTTCATCTTTCTTTCTGTAATATGTACTGGGTGGATGACAGAAGTTATTATTTTATTAGGTGGAGCTGGTGGAAGAAATTCGACAGCTGGACTCAGTGTACTTTAAAAAGCTGAAGGATTTGCAGGCAGAAGGCATTTCCAAGAAGGATGAGGTAAAGGCAAGCACCTATTAACAAAAACAACATCCTTATTCTTGCCTCATATTTAGCGCTTAACCCTGTGTGCTTCTCTGTGGCAGCAAATCTGTCTCTTGAGAAATCTATGAAGTTTTTACATGGTGCAGTTCTACATTACAAACTTTCAATTTACAAACATTTACTCCATGCAGGAATTGGCAGTATGGAGTAAATGTTTGTAGATTAAGTAGAAGAATAGTGAGATCCCATCCTTACTGACTGTGGCCTGTCAGAGAACCTCTGCGCTAAGCAGACAATAGTGGTATCTCTCGATGATTATAGACCAATAGCTTTAACATCAGTTGTCATGAAATGTTTTGAGAGGTTGGTGTAGAATCACATTAAGACTAGTTTTCCACCGACTTTGGACCCGTGTCAATTTGCATATAGGCGCAACAGGTCAACTGAAGATGCTATGTTTATTGTGGTCCATACTGTGTTGAGTCATTGGGAAAAGCAGGGAACATATGCCAGGCTGTTATTTGTGGATTATAGTTCTGCTTTTAATACCATTCTACCTAGTAGGT
>JANHFQ010009749.1:105734-121459 GCA_032468035.1 Aparallactus werneri | reverse complement strand
CAATCTGGACCCCACGGGATGTCGGCACAAACAGCCACTCAGACTTGGTGGGATTGAGTCGGAGCCTGTTTTCCCCCATCCAGACCCGAAACGCCTCCAGGCACTGGGACATAAGCTGTACTGCACAGACACATTGCATAGAACTTAGTGTAACGTTTTCAGAGTCTCCTTTCCTTTGGATTGCTCTTTTTCTCTGTTCCTTGATGCCTGCTAGATGTATTGACTACTCCTCTCATAATCCCTGGCGATGGAAGTGCTTCACTAGCAAATCTGCCAGTGACCAGGTAAGGGAAGGCTGGATTACAGAATAGCCTGTTATTCTTTGTGCTGCTTTGTCTCTATACCTTCCCTTCCTCCCCCGTTTTTCCATGTCTCTGGGTTTGCTATGCTTTCCTGAGTGGGTGCATGAAGGTGATGTATGTGCATGCATGTTTGCATTCCTGGATGTTGCTCCGTGTGCCTTTTTGTGCGATTCAAGGTACCTATTGTGTCTCAGCCTGCCTGTATTGTTCTCTGCCTATTTTGTCCCATCTTTTGTGTCTCTTTTTGCTGGCTGCCAGTCTCCGCGTAGGAACAGATGCAGGTGTCTTTTTGCATCAGGTCAGCCTCCTGGCCTGGTTCCTGTCCTCACTCGGGCCACTGGCCGGGTCATTGGTGCCCTTCCTCTGCAGCAGAGGGGACCCAGGGATAGCGCAGGGATTCCAGGCAGCTCCTCAGGGGACATTTGTCCAGAACAGAAATGCCGGTGATTGGCAGCCCCTGGCCTGCACCAGAGAAGCGCAGGCCTGGACTCCGAAGCAGACGGGACTTTGGAATCCCTTGGGAGTTCTGGCTCCTCTGCCAAGGTGGAGGAAGAGGATCAAGCCTTCCCTGCAGAGGGCAAGGCTGAATCTCCCAAATCAGCCGGGTTCCCGCCCCCCCGCCGTCCTTCCTCGCTCTCTTTCCTCCAGCAACATACGAACGAGTTCCTTCGCGAGTGAAAAGAAGAGGCGATGCCTCCTAAAAAGCAGCGCCTGCCAAAAGACGGGCGGGGAGGGGGCGTGTCGCTGTGGTTTCATTGACCTTGTCCCCCTTCCTGGGTGGAAGGTGGAGGGCGCACCGGCTGGGCAACTCTTGGCGCTCTCTCTTGGGGAGGCCACGCGGAGATCGGAGGCTCCCGGAGGCTCCCCTCGCTGTGCCGGCGGGGCTGAATTCGCGAGTGCCGCGAAGGAGGGAGGGCGGTGGAGGTAGTGGAGCCACGGACCTGTTGGACGGACGGGCTGCTTTCCCCGGAGGAGGGGAAAGTGCGCTTGCAATGGGAGTGGGGGGTGGGAGGGCGTCTCCCCACACAGCCCCAGATTCGCTTAGGGGCTGGCGTCCCGCTTCCCCTTCCCTCGCGGAACAAAAAGGCAGGTGCGGACACCAGCGCGCCCGCCCCCTTTCCCCGACTCTCCCGCGGGCAGGTTTTTTCCTACCCGCTTCTGCCGGGAGGCAAGCACGGGAGGCAAATGCGCGCGGCTCCGCCTGGCGGCTGCAGCTCCGACTCCCTCCCAGCGGAGAGCTTGTTTGCGTCTCCGGAGCTTGTCAGTCTGGAACCAGCTGTTGCTCCGTCCCTTCCCGTGGCGGATTCCAGTCCGGGTTTTGCAGCCCCTCGCTGGCTCTTTCTTCTTTCTCGTCTGCATTGCCGCGGACAAGGTGCTCGCCGCCAGCCCAGCGCCGCCTGGCAGGGAAGGAGCGAGAGCCGAGCGGGGCGAGAGCGAGAGCGAGACACGCACACGCACAGTCGCGCCGCGGCGCTCGGCCGGCGAGGGGGGTCTATGCGGCTGGCCGGCGCGGGCTCTCCAGCGCTGGCTGCCGGAGCGCGCCCCCTTCTCCGCCCGACGCCCTCGCTTCCCCGCAGCTCGCCTTCCGAGCCCCGGCGGCGGGTCCGTCGGGCCATGAGCCGCCGATGGGGCAGGCGAGGAGCCCGTGGCGGGCTTGGGTGCTGAGGGGCCCTGAAGTGCCCTGAGTTCTGGCGGGGGGCAGCGCCGGGCGGACTCCAGCTGGGACAGACGGCTCCCGCCCGCTCCCCTCCCCTGCTTCCTCCGGACCGGGTCTCGTCCCGTCCTCCTGCCGTCCCCGCGCCTCCTGCCGAGGAATGGCTCGATGGCTGCAGCTCGGCGCCAGTGCCCGCGTGGGCACGGGGCTGTGGCAGGTCCTGCTGGCCGGCACCATCCTCACCAGCCACATCCATCCCAGCGGTGAGTCAGAGCGGCTTTCACGCGCGGCGACCGCGGTCTCGGTGGGCAGCCACGGAGGCACTCTTGCCGGGGAGCCTCGTGGGAGGGACGGCGGGCGAGCGGACGGGCGGGCGATGAGGCTCGACGGAGACGACGGTGCCCAGCGGAGGCACGGGAACTGACTGACCGCGGTCTCCTTTCGAGGGACAGGTTGGAAGTGGAAAAGGGGGGGAAAACCTGAGTTGGTCAAGGATGCGGCGGCGGTTTTAAGATGCGCCGGGGGCGTCGCGTTGTTAGGCGAGACGCTTGGTGAGAGAGAAGCCAGCTCTTTCGGGAACCCCGGACTCGACCGGAGAGCACTTGGTATCACAAAGTGCAGCAACAAAGTTTCAGCTTGGCTGTATCCTTGCTCTGCAGAAACTGGGCTCCATGGCATATGGATGCCGCCTCGGTTGCCCTGGGAGTGCCAAAGACTGATTTTGTTGCTGCTGCTGCTGCAGCAGCGCTGTATGCGAAGGCCTTGCTTGGTGTTTCTGCCCATTGCTCCCGTCCTTCCAATGAGTCCAAAATCAGAACTCCAGAGGGAAGCCCATGTCTATCTGATGGTGCCCCCCCCCCCAGATTCTTTGCCTTTGGTAGTATAACCTGACTCTGGGGCCTGCCTGTCACAGAACTCGGAGGCGATTCTTTTCTGCAAGGTGACTGAATGGTTTTGTGGAAAGAGGCAAAGCAAAGTTTGCATGGCCACTCTGATCTCAGCAGAGTGACTGGAACCTCTGGAGAGACAAAATATGGAAGCAGATTTTCAGCAGTTCTTAGGGCAATTGCATAGGGGGAGGGGTGGCATGTAAGAGAAGGCAAAGAGTCGGAAAGGTACAACTGCTTAGTCTGAATGACTGATTTATGGCATGGGTACCCCAAAATGGTGACATTTCCTATCCTGGGTCCTGGAGGGACACATACGGTTGTGGGAAGGGATGCAGCCAATGGGAGATGGAAGGGATGCAGCCAATGTATTGTTAGGGCAACAGAATCTCCTTCAAATCTTTGCTAAAAAGCCGCCCACAATTTCTCCATAACAATGACACCCATGGTGTCGGCCATGGTATGACCAGACTCCAATGCAGTTTCTAGTTCTAGCAGCAGCGCAGACTGTAATAAAAATAAAGCAGCTGCACAATCCATGAGAATCCAATCAAAGCTTTCATTCTGAAAAGGGAGGTGGTAGACTCAGGATCCCAAATTGTAGAGATCTTGCAAGGTCAACCAGCAGGTCAGGTGCAACGCATGGGACTGAAGCAAGATTGCTTTCCTGCCTCTCCCTCCCCCCCCCACAAGGTCCCAAATAATTAACGGGAGACACAAGTTGTACTCTCTAGCATTGCTTGGCAAGCCTTAACAGCTGAAAGATTTCCAAATGACAATTCTATTGATCCTATCATAATGCAGCAAGGTCATATTGTAGCTCTCATACATTCGTGAACATACTTTCTTAACAGATAAGCCAGGTGATCTCCAGCTATCTTGGACTGCAAGTCCCATAATACCCACTGGCCATGTTGAATAAGAATCCTGGGATTTGTTTATTGCAGCACAATCAGATACCATCAGGTAGAAAGATTGCTTCATAAGCTTTTTTTGATGGTTAAATGGGTGTTTCAAAAATTAAGGGGACTATATGCCCATGCATGCATGCATGCATGCATATATACATGCATACAGGGACTGAGAGAGCATACTGTATAGCAAGACCTCATGTTCCACACATGGTATTGGCATGCACAGATCTTCAC
The DNA here is from genome assembly GCA_032468035.1 of Aparallactus werneri. Taxonomy (NCBI): domain Eukaryota; kingdom Metazoa; phylum Chordata; class Lepidosauria; order Squamata; family Lamprophiidae; genus Aparallactus; species Aparallactus werneri. The sequence goes on along the minus strand of JANHFQ010009749.1, from coordinate 117,468 downwards.
ACAAGCAAAATGTAATTTATACATATGACTATGGCATGATAATGAAATGTTCATGCATGTGTATAAGATTACAGACAGACACCAGTGTATGCACACCCAGTGCACACAGAGAGACACATCTTGCAAATATTCCCAGAAATAATTAACACTTTTTAGGCAACATGCCTCCAGTCCCACATGGCCCACAGACTTGTATGCCATAGAAACATTCAACTCTGTACGTAGGCAGAACATCTGGCAGTAAAAACAGGCACTCTCTACAGAGCACCAACTGCAAAGAACAGCCCCCTCCCCATTACAGTTTACAGCTGTATAGTGGTTCTTTTCAAACTCTTCACATGCCACAGGCTGCTTTGAAGGATGAGGACAGGATCTGGCAGCTGAGAGGAGCATAAGTGGATACTGTTTGTCTTTTCATTCTTTTCCACTGATCCGCAGTGCCAGCCTGCAGGGAGCCAGCCAACTCTCCAGCAAAGTGGGAGGTGGGGAGGGGGTAGAAGCCTGCCAGCGCAGAGACACAGTCACCCAAGGAAGGCTGTGGAAGGGGTTGGGTTCCCTGCTGAAGGCAGCCAGTGTCTAACCTGCCAGGAGCCTGTGGATTGGACTCCCTGGCAGGATGTGAGGCCTACCCCTTCGGGGAAGGGAAATTTAACTGATTTGCACAGTGGGGTGGGCAGTGGCAGAATATAGACACCTAGTTGTGCTTTATTCCAAATTCACAGGAATCTAGGGGCCAATCAAAATGCGTCCCTACCATCCCCTCCCCCCCAAAATTATTGTGCTACTCTGAGAGTCACAGTGCCAGCCATAACCAGGCATAGTGTAGGAGTTGAAATAAACTCACCAAGTTGCTTGAGTAATTCCTTTTTATTCCACCTCTCTGTAGCCCAAAGTGCCCCTTTCCTTGGATGCTCATAACTGCTCTTTGGTCTCATATGCGCTTTGTCCTTGTCTCAGGTTTTCTCTTTGGCTCCATAGACCGACAGCCCTTTATTAAAATCAATGACTCTTCATTCTCTTAATTCCAGTTTCCTTCCCAATTCTGTTGCCAAGGCATGTTTATGGAACTGAGAAACCCAATCACTAACAATACAATACCTCATCTTTTTAATCCAGAATATTTGGCACTCGGGACATAGTAACTAAAATGAATTAAATTCCTTTTTATCATATAAGCATGCCTCAGACTCCGCCCTCTCCCAACCTTCCTTGTTTCTTTTAAGCTGCCCTGATAGATAGATAAGGATATTCAAGAGTGATTGATTTGTCTCCGTATTGATCTTGAGTATAGTGGTCTTAGAATAAAGGTGCACCAGACAAAGGTAGCTTTGATTGGCAACCTCACTTTAGATGGAAAGTGTTATAAGGCAATAGCTGGAGAAAAAGAGGGATGCCTGAGTTGCTCCTGGGGTAACTTCTAGAAAGTTAGTCCTGTGTGGCATGTATAGGGAAGCCAGGATCCTATAATTTCGTTGGCGTATTCCTGAAATGTTTCTTGATTCAGCTTGACTTGCCCTCTCCATCAACAGTGAGACAGAACAAGGCACTGTCTGCTGCCTTGGCATTCCTCCACCACATCTCCCAGCACCTTAAGGTAGCTGTAAGTTAAGCAATATTGAATCTCACTTTTCATGCAAAGTAGGGGAAACAACAGAGTTGCCCCATTGCTGGCCTGGTAAATGCAGTGTTATGCAAAGTTCTGGGAAGGAGCCATACTATGAACTGAAAGCCCAGCAAGGCTCTTGATGTCTTCCAAAGAAGGATGCCTTGCTAAATAGACACTGAATATATATATATATATATATATTTTAAATGTGACATCTGGTAACGTAGAGCTTTGCCTTCATTTCCTTTTTCTAAATTCCCAAGGTAGATGCCCCATATAAATTTCTCACAACCCAGGTAGATACAGAGTGAGCATCCTTTCTCAGTCACTCATGGAGAAATGTTGTGGCCAGGAAAATATTTGACTCTAACCTCTTTCTGGTGAAAGAGCAATGGGAAAGGGTGTTTGAGGGAAAATTTATTCTCTGGGTAGGAAAGGAGAAGGCCAAGACTTGAAGACTTGGGGAGAAAAGCTCTGAAACCATATTCTCCATCCCTGATTTGTGATCACATTGTCAGTATTATGGAATTCTTGCTAAGGATCCTGCCACACACACACACACACAACCCAAATAGAGTCAAACACTAATAGAAGAGAATATTTGTAGCTCAGGGTTGAAATGAGGGGTCCTTGGTGCTTGAGCACTGATGATGTTACCTAGTTTGGATAATAGAACATCTGCAAGAAAGAAAGAAAGCTCAGAGAGCACCAAGGACCCCTCAGAGTCAAACATTATACTCTGTAAGCCTTTACAATCCTACAGATAGACAAGGCAGGTCTTTCTCCAGCTCCACCCACCTTCACGATGGTCCCCTTTCAGCTTACCTTTCATGGTTCTTCATGTGCCAGCATCCCAGAAGTAAGAAGGCATACCAAAAGTAGTTTCCCCTTGTCTAGTGCTGTCTTGAAGTGTTAATCTACAATTCCCATAATCCGTACCTAACAAGACTTACATATTTAGAAAAAACGTGACAGAACATCTAGAAGATAGAAGGTGGAAGAAGGCTGCCCTAAAGGAAAGTTTGTATCTAGGCAGAGAATGCCCTGTGAAGAGAGGGCATGACACCTTTTGTTCAATGTGCCCTAAGAACTTAGGCAACATTCAAAGTGCAAGTTATACTATTTCCGTAGAGAGCTCCTGATCTAACAACGTCATAGAAAGGTTGGGCTGAGGTTTATAGTTTGAGAATTGGCTCATTAGGAGAAATTTCTCTGAAGTAATCCATCAATAGGGCAATTTTGCACTGTAATATTGTCTCTCTCCCACTGCCTTGAAGGGCCAAATGTGTTTTGGATTAGGCAGCTCATCACTGGGGGACAAGCAGCATATACCGTTTCAGTCTCTTCTGAAACTGATATAAAACCAGCCAGCCTGTTAAAACTGAAAGTTGAATGTGATGATTCCCGTTCTTTAAAAATTCACAGAGAAAAGGAAGGCAAGCATCTGGGCTTATGTGAGAGTTCTCTAAGGGTCAGTTGTGAAAAATACAGGTGGAAGTTAGGAGTTATACTGGTTCACAAAACAGCCTATTTTAATTGTTAATCCAAATCCTCCACAAGGAATAGAATCACCTTTTACTTAGTTACTCACTCTTTGTTTCCATAATTACGTGGGCTAAGCACAGTTTGATGGATCATTCCTCACTCACTTTTCAATGTTCCAGGCAATGTTTTTCTAATTCTAATCTAATCTGCATCTTTAATGGTGGACTAATTAACCTAGAATGTTCCTTAGAGACATCAACAGGTATTGCAATCACCATTTGATTCTTGGAATAGTCTTTGGATGAGAAACAAGAATTCTGATAATAGAGCTGTTAAATGTATTTAAACTTTGTAAAGGTAGTCCTGTATTATCTCTTAAGCAATCCCTTAAATAAACAAGGATTTGTGCATCAGGAATAGCAAAGTGAAGTTTTTAACTACTTGTTTCCCACCTTTATTATTTTTCCAAATAAGGTGATGAACATATCCAGCAACACCTTCCTCCTATTTTCCTCACATCCACAACCCTGCAAGGTCAATTGAGCTGAGAGAGAGACTGGCCCAAGGCCAGCTAGCTTTGAACTCACGGTCCCCCTCTTTCTAGCCTGGTGCCTTAACCACTAGACCAAACTGTCTGTCATTAAAAACCATGGCTAAAAACTGCATACAGAGGATGTGGTTATACAGCACTGCAGGGGATAGGGATGGATGGGGGAATGTATTGATAAGAAAAAAAAAGTGTTGATAAATCATAGGAGATGTAGAGACTCTGTAAGAATGACTCCAGGGCTGAGAATGTTACCAAAGCAATTCGATCTGTTTAGTCTCTCTAAAAGAAGGGGAAAGTGGTGACTTGATCACAATCTCTAAATATCTACATGGTACAGAAAGAGAATTCTAAAGCTAGTTGGCACTTTAGTGCAGCAAACAAAGGCAGGAGAGCCCTGTGGCTGAAGACCAATAGCCAACAAATTAAGCCAAGAAATTAGTTGCCTTTTAGCACCAAAAGGGAGGAAAGTAACCACTGAAGTAACCTGACTACAGAATTGCTGCTTTATTCAGTAAAACCTTCTTTCATAACAGAAACTCCTGTCAGAACAAAGGATCTGTAAGGTCTTTCATTAGCCCTACTTTCCAACTTACATGAAAACCAAAGACTGCCTGGTGACTTTGGGATAGCATCAACTAGATAACTACTACTGAGCCAATTTGTTCGTGCTGGGGTCAGCTGCACCTCCCCACAAAAGCATGCAGAAGTAAGGAAATAAAAAGGCCAGCCTCGTCTTTTGTTTTAGGAGATAGATGGTTACTGAGAAGCAGAGCTGAAAAGCAAGCAGACGCTTCCAGTAGTATGCTAAGACTTCCACAAGCATATGTGGAAACTTAAAATGGGTACTTCTAATATTATAGGCTTTTCATATATAATATTCAGGATTTCAGGTGATGCTTAGTGACCACAGATACATTTTCTTCATGAATGATCTGTCTCGAAACATCTTTTTCAGTTCTCCCAGTGGTACATTCATTGCAATTGTAACTGAGTCCATCCAACTTGCTGTTGGTCATCTGCTTCTTCTTTTCTCAGCATATGGCTTTCTGCAGAAAGCTGGAGCTTCACATAATGTGACCAAATTAAGATAATTTGAGCCTGGTCATTTGTGTCTCAAGTGAGAACTCTGGGTAGATTTGTTGAATGATCCATTTATTTCTTTTCTTGGCTGTCCATGGTATTCTCAGGCATCTTCTTCCACCACCAAAATTCAAATGTTCAATGCTCTTTCTATCATCCTTCTTCAAAGTTGAACTTTGCTACCATAAAATGGCATGAAGAATATATTTATTGCATGATTCTGATGCTTGTACATATAGACATATTGTATCATAACATCTGAATATCTTTTCTAAGATGTTCATGGCTACTCTACCAAGTGCTAGTTTTGGGACATATTTCTTGATTACCTGTTCCTTTATTGTTGATGATGGATCCTAAAAGGCACTTAATTGTCAATTCTAAGGCTAGTTGCTCTACCCATTGTCATTATCTTTGGCTTATTTATATTTAATTTTATTCCCATTTTTATTGCGCTTCTTGACTTTTATTACTGGACCTTGCAAATCTTTGCATTTTCAGCTATCAGAGTAGTGTCATCAGCATAATGCAGATTGTTTATGTTTCTTCCTCAGTTTTAAAACCATGCTAATTTTCCAGTTCAGCTTCCCTTAATATATATTTAGCATAAAGGTTGAATAAATTAGGTGAAAGTGTGCAGCCTTATCTCACTCCTTTGCCAACCAGGAGCCAGTTTATTTCACAACTGTGAATTTTGGACTTGTACATGATCAGAGTAAAGATGGTGTAGCAGCAGCAAATGATACTTTGGGGTTCAGAATCGAATTTGCAGCTCTTCCTGCACAGCCATCCCAAACTAGTGGGAGTCTCCAAAATCAGAAATTTTAGTGAAGCTAAAGACTTCCTTTCACTTCCTCTCCATAATCTACACAATTATTTTTTATGGACAATGGACAAATTTGTCTTCCTCAGTTGTGCTCCTACAATTGAACCTCATCCATATATGTCAGGACATCATAAACATCACAAGGAAGCTGTGAATATCTTCCAATCTTACATTCTTTTTGGTCAGAGGCAGCTTTAAGATAACAATTCATTATCTTTGTTCATCAAGTCTTGTATTTTTTACAACTGAATCATAAGCAGAAGAGAGATGTTGGGGTGGAGGAGAGTGTAAACATAAGAAGTGAGTCCCCCCCCCACTGGTTTACAGAAGATAGCAATGTGTAGAGTTCCCTGAAAAGATTGTGATCTATAAATGACCTAAGACAGTAGGAACACTAGAACGTAGGAAGAAGCCTTATGTTAAGTCTAGCTGTTCAGTATGGTCTAAATATTCTGCAAGCAGCTCTTCAAGTTTTCAGTCAGGAGTTTCCCCCACCATTTCATCAAAATACTGAGGCAGGAGCTCTATTTCACACAAGCTTCCTTATAAAGAAAAATGGGATAACTCTGAGTGAATAATATCTGCAGCAAATGCATCTTCCTATTTCACAGAAAGCACATTTAAATTTGCTAAATTTCATTTGGCCAGAAGCTTTAGTTCCTAGCTAGAATCTGCTGAAATTGTATGACCAGGATTCTTCCATTCTGATCTTACTAACATTCTCCAATTCTAATCTGCACTCATAACTGTTCTTTTTCTATAACCTTTTAAGAATTACCAATAGTACATTGTGTTTTCATCTACTCCTGCCATCCTAGATCTGAATCACTGCAAATATCAACCACACACACACACACAAAACACACACACACACATATATACAGTAGATAGATAGATAGATAGATAGATAGATAGATAGATAGATAGATAGATAGATAGATAGATAGATAGATAGATAGATAGTAGACAGTAGACAGACAGACAGACTTACCCTCTGTTAATTTATCTAATTGACTTTTAAAGTCATTGGCCATCATCACATGCAGGAACAGTACATTTCATATGCTAACTATAACATGCATAGATAAAATATCTTAATTACCAAGTCTACTTGCCAATAATTTAATCTGGATGAATAAAGAATCACTATTTTGAAAGAGGAAGGAATAGATTAGTTCTATATAATTTCCTAATACTATTCTTAATTTAAAAATCTCTTTCATGTACTTCTTTAGTCAAATTTAGTAATCTAAAAAACTTTTTTCATTATTATTTTGTTTAAGATTTCACAATTCTTGATTCTTTGCCAGTTATGCTAATGAAGCAGCTCACTAGCCCCCTTACAGTATGCCTACATTCTAGATCAAGCAGCCAACAAAAACTATCAATCAATATTAAGGACTTATTTCATTTATGACCTCAACTATACATACCTATGTTTACACACAGATATATCACACATCCAGTTTGGGGAAAATTTTTACCTAATGAATGCTAATCCAGGCTCATCATTCAATTTATTGATGGCTTATACGTATAATTTTATTAGCATAGGCTAAAATGGAGTTACATCTAGGGTGCTTTGGGAATGCAGCCATTATCTTAGCATGGTGTATAAACTAGCCCATTATATTAAGCAACACTTACTTAGGTTTTTCAACTCCAGTTTGGAATTTAGGCTGTTTGTCAACTCAACCCATGTAGAAATATGTATCACAGATCAAACTAATCTGTAATATGTCTCAATGTTCCCAGAAAACAAACCTCTTTGCATATGGAAGATTAGAATAGAAGAGTATACATAAAAATACTGGTGATGAATCATACAATGGTATTCAAACAACAGCTAGTTCTTCTAAGTAGACTGTGAAGGCTGCATCCTTTTCTCATCTATATACTACTAAAATTTTCATTGTCATTACCTTTAACTGGGCAAAAAAGTGCATCATAAGGCAACACTTTTGGAAATTAAATGGGCTAACTTACAGAATGTGTCCAAAATCCAACAACAAAAATAGCTAATAAATGCTTCTGTTGCTATAGTCACATGACCTTCATTTTCAAGTTACTTCCTACCAGCTGAGAAGGGAGATTTTTGGTGCTCTCTTTTGGCGCCAGATTTCCACAAGGAAACTCAATGGGGAAGCCAGCAGGAAGTCGGGATTCATCTCTGCTCCCATGCTTTTTTTTGGCCTTCCCTTGGTCATTTTGTTTTTCCGTTTTGGTAAGGAAATATCTCTAAAACAATGACCTAGTGAGCATGGATTATCTAGTTTATTTCAATATTCTTTGCTTTCAGGGCCAGGGAAAAGCAGAAACCTTTACGACATGCTACTTTTAAACTGTGTGTGTAACTACCGTGTACTGGAGAGTATTCACTTATAGGATCTCCCACAAGCAATCTGACATGAAGCATTCCCAGAACAGGAGCATCACGTGGTGTTTCCAAACATGTGTAGTTCTGTTTTAAACTTTCCTCCGTCTTCTTGGCTTGAATCGATCTGACTGCCTGAGGGCCTTTCAAGTGCTAATCCTGTTTGAATCTTGGATTTTCTTTCATTTGTCCCTGCATTACAGAACTATTCCCAAAGGATATGTGGTTTTTCATTATGGACAGAAAAGGGGAGGGGGATTTAAGGTAGCCAAAAGTATCCAAAACTTCCTAGGTGTGATCTGAGAGCTGATCTGCTACTTACTCCTAGAAATGACATGGCATATCCAGATGCAGGCTAAAGAGGGCTCTGAAAGGGAAAATCTCTAGTCACCCTGGCTGCCCACTGGCATTTTCCATATAAATGTCATTGTGAGAATCTAAAGCTGAGCCAGAATGCTCTGGGCTGAAAAAGACCATTTGTAGAGTTTGGTCATTTGCCAATGGCAGAACAAAAGGGATCAATTCTGTATTAATAAGGGCTAGAGAGGATAGTCTAAAGCAGACTATGTTTACATATGGGCTAGATTTGTGATCAGCACATAATGCTAAAAATCCAACCAAAATGACATCACGAGTGGCAGATTCAAATTGAGAAGAGGCCACAGGTTCCAAGAGACATAATGCTTCATAGTTTAATTGCATTATAATAGAAACGCAAACACTCCATCTTCTGCCACCTTCACTAAGGCTGTCAGGCATGGGCTGCAAAACCTTTGACAACCACAACATGTGAGCAGAGACACAGAAATCTGACTCTTTGCTGCCATCTGCTCTTTGTCTGAAATTTTGCAGCCCAGATTTGGGGGCCCTTCTGCAGAATAAACTTAGGGCAGCCTTTCTCTATAGCAGGGCTGTCAAACTCCTGGCCCGTGGGCCGGATGCGCCACATACTGCCACGCCCACGCCCATACCCATACCCAGTTTAGTCAAGGGGGAAAAGTCCCGATATATCATGTAACGCAGCTGTGACGTTTGACATCCTTGCTCTATAGGTTTCACTCCCAACACACCTAGCAGGCTGGCAATGCTGATCTAATGAGTATTTAAAAGCTTTTGATTCTATCATGTTTCTTTTGATTGAGCTAGTATGCATGGAGGAGGCTGGGTTGAGGCACAATTTGTGAATGTAAAGGAGAAGTAGATGTACAGAAAGGGGAATAATAAATATCACCTATGGCCATTCTTTGTAACTATAATTAAAGTAGTACTCTTGGCCTTTCAGGACAGAAAGATAGCCAATGCAAGGAAGGGAGCAACGGTTCTTAAGTAACCAGTTATGTGGTTCTCATTAGAGTTAGAAAAATCTGGACAACCACATGATGGCAGCAGAGAGAGACAGAAAAGTCTAACCCCAGTCTGGCCTTCCTATTTTCTATTCAGTTTTCAGGTCAAGAGAGCTTTCTCTAAATCATATTAAAAAATCATCATGCTATTGGTATGCATGTGTGACATTTACATAGGTGGAAAGTGAGCTAGAATCATTAAAAAAGAGCCCTGTGGCAGATTTGACCAGGTCCAGAGCTTCATTAGAATATGAACTGTCCATAGTCATTTTTGTTTGGAATATGCATTTATTGTGAAGATCACCACTATGGTTTGAGGATTGTGAGGGATATGAAGAAAACAACTAAGGGACATCTTAATTATGCATTAACCTTACTGTCAATAGTTCCTGGCTTCACAAATATCTTCATTGCATAACTCTGGCATCAGTTTGCATGAATGTCCTTTAGGAAAGGGGGGGGGGACAAAAGAACGGGGCTGTGCAAATAGTTAACAGGTTAGCAACCTATGTCCTCTGGATAGTTAAATCTAGGGGAACTCTAGATGGAAATAGGTTTATGGGAACACAACTATCTTCCAGATATACAACATTACCCCTGTTTAATGTAACTCTGAGATAGAGATAGATTAGAGTGAGATGAACACTAGGAGAAAAAGCAATCCTTTTTCTTCTTTGTGCTATGGTAGTGCACATATGGGGCAAAACAATCACACACACCCCTCCAATCTCCTCACTTTCCTTCCTTCCCCTTCCTAGCTGCAGCTGGAGAGCCCAGGACTCAGGGTGACCTTGAGACTCCAGACTCCTGAATCCCAGCGTTTGATCCTCAGCCGCAATTAAAGGAGAGGCAGAGAATGTGCTCGGCCTCCTAGAGTTCTTCCTGCTGCAGTGCTACTTCACAGGGGCGCGCGGGGGGGGGATGCGTTTTGGGACATTAGGCATAGCCCTTCTACCCGTCACCCCGGTCCCTCCATGAGTTGCCCAAACAGGCTGGCAACCACCTAAACTCGTTCGCTCCCCTCTTGCCCGTGCTCTCGGGCCAGCGGCGTTTGCTTCTCTTCTCTCTGACGGCAAGTCCCACAGCCACCCCCTCATTCTCCACCTAATCTGCCGCGGCCCTAAATCTGGGACAGGTGGAAGTGGCTGTAGCAAATGGTTGCTGAGGTGAGTGGTTGCTACGGCAGCGCGGCTGATGCCTGACGACCGGGAAGCATCTGCCATTAATCAGGGCAATAAGTGGGTCTCTCAAGACTGGATTCAGGGTGCAGATCAGCAATTAGCGAGGACGGCCTGCTCGTAATGAGCAATTGTGGTAACAAGGGCAAAGCGCGCGCGCGCGAGGCAAGAGGACGGAATACCCAACAGACCGCGCGCGCCTCAGTTCCGCGCTTGTGGGTTGGGAAGTTGTTAACAGCTTCTGTGCTGAACTCACTGGAGTCCAGCTGCCGGTTCTCCAATTAGCCCAATGCCCTTTCTCCTTCTGTGTGCATGTTACCAAAGTGAGCTGCCGCCTGGCCTTTTAAGAAGCAGCTTTTTTTCCTGACAACTGGGGAGTTGTGTTAAGTTCCTACCGGCTGAACGTTAAGGCCAGCTTTGCATCTCTGTTGAACCAAAGCCCTTGTGCCAAATGAGGGAGCTGAGGTGGCAGTGGGAGGTGGGCATTTGTAGCTTTCCTGTCATTGTCCGCCCACCCCACCCCCCACCCCCGCCCAAAAAAAGCTTGTATTCTGATGCTGATCAGCCCCACCTGGTACAGCCAGTGGGAACTTTAATCGGTTATCATCTGGAGGGAGCCTGCTCCTTGGGATCTTGGGTTTCATGCTTCCTAGTACTGTTTTGACTCTGCTGCTTTTGCTATGCGCTCTCCATCCAGGATTCACACATACCATTTATATATACTGAAGTAGTATAATCTCTTCCATATTGCCGTCTTCGCCATTTTGCAGAGAAATGGCATTTTAGCTGAGGCTTGCTTTTTATCTTAGGCAGAGGTTGTCTTTTTAGAAATTATCTTTATTCCCTGAAAATTAGTTTCTGCAGGATAGTCATGTTAGATTATTGGAACAAAACCAAGGGGGAAAAAAATCTTGTATCACCTTATATTATGGCATAGTGAACTAGATCAGAGGCATGGAGTATCATCCTGAGATTAGATAGACCTAAGAAAGAAAATGTAGATGGAGTAATCAGAGGAAAATGAAACGTAAGAAATCCAGGCAGGGATAATTATAGTTAGTGGCCATACAGCTACAACAGGCATAGCAGATTGTTTGCCTTGACAGTTTTTCTGTGCACAGGATGTATTTTTGAAAGAAAATAATTGTGTAAATCAGTGGCTCAGTGGGTAAGATGCTGAGCTTGTCGATCAGAAAGGTCAGCAGTTTGGTGGTGCGAATCCCGAGTGCTGCTTAACGGAGTGAGCTCCCGTTACTTGTCCCAGCTTCTGCCAACCTAGCAGTTTGAAAGCA
>JANHFQ010009748.1:421542-433413 GCA_032468035.1 Aparallactus werneri | reverse complement strand
CTAGGTTGACAGAAGCTGGGACAAGTAATGGGAGCTGATTCTGTTATGCATCTCTCGGGATTCGAACTGCCGAACTGAGCATGACAGATGGTAAAGGAAACTCGTGTTTTTCATTAACCTTTTGGATAATTGTGTATTAGCTGTTTGGGACAAGAAAGGATCCCCTCCCTTATAACTCTGCAAAACCAAGCACTACGTTTCTCATTTTTTTTAGCCATTGTAATGTACATGCGCACACAAACACACATACACAAATGTGTTGATGAGGAGTTCTCAGTGTTGCTGAGGGTAATCAGATTCAAGGATATCCATGTCCACAGACTATAATCCCCATGGTAATTTAATTTAAATTATTCTCTGGATCAAATTTAACAGTTCTGTCACTATTATAACTATGTTCCATATAGTCCTCAACACTACTTATATAAATATTCCTACATAAGTATAAAGATCATTACTTCATGAATATCCACTCTATGGCACTTTGAATAATGTAATAATAATTTATTACTGATTGATCAAAATCACCGGTACTCATAAACTGTTTTATTTAACTTCATATTATTGTCAGCCTCAAGTCTAAAATTGTCTTGAGTACCTGTGGTCTTGGTCAATCAGTAATAAATTCTGCTCAGTCTTCAGTAGCACAGAAACTCAACTTGTTTTTGGATAAGAGTTTGAATTTGGTTCTTAACTATTCAGTAAAGGTATCTGTATTGTACATACATACCACACTCAAAATTGATTAGTAAGTAGTTTTAACGGAATATTCACGTTATGTAGCAGAATTATAGCTTCTTTTTAGCTCCTTAAATCTAAAAATAATTGCTCTAATTACAGTTTCATTTTCTTGTACTTCATAGATGCTTTGTTTACATATTGGAACAAGGCCTCAACATCAGAACTAATGGATTTTTTTACTATTACGGAGTAAGTTTAAAAATATTGTATAGTTACCCTATTAGTAGCACAGTATAAATCTTATATGTAAAATTCAAGTTAAACATTGTACTTGTTTGATGGCGCAATGGTTAAAATGCAGTATTGCAGGCTAATTCTGCTGACTGCAAGTCTTACTGGCTCAAGGGTGACTCAGCCTTCCATCCCTTTGAGGTCCACCCAATGAGGACCAGATTGTTGGGGGCAATATGCTGACTCTGTAAACCGCTTAGAAAGGACTGTAAAGCACTGTGAAATCTAAGTGCTGTTGCTATTTCTATTATTTTGTGCCCTATTCTTGAAGACTGCCTGGACATGTCTCTACAGTTTTCTTGGCAAGGTTTTTCAGAAATGGCTTACCATTACATTCCTAGGGCTGAGAATGAGTGACTGGCCCAAAGCTACCCAACTATCTTTGTGCCTAAGGTGAGACTAGAACTCACAAGCTCTGGTTTCTTGCCTGATACCTTAACTACTATACCAAACTGGCTCTCTAAATATTGTATATGATGTTGTAATATCATAAACATTTCAGTTATGAAAGTACCTACATGATGGGGTAATCTCAGATTCAAGAGATAAGACTATGATCTATCACTTATTTTGGCTCCAACATTAGCACAATTTGTGGATAGTTAACCAGGACTAGGTAAGCTAAATCAGGGTTCTTTTTTGCTCTCTACTCTGAGCCACTCCCATGTTGACCTTATTTGGGAGGGGGGGTTCCATTATGCTTCCATGATCAATCTCCTTAGCTTATGTCCTTCTGAAATTCAGTATGAAATTTATTTTGCTGATCTCCTTTCATTAATTTCATTTAGGCCAACACCTGTTTTTATTGTACTTTTATGTAGGTATAAAGTATCCTGAACATTTGAACATTGAAACCCATTTTAATATTAGTAATATTTTAATTAATAATCACTGGGTTTATTATAATCCCAGTAGTGTCTACAGGAAATCTTGCAAGAATATAAAAAGTCTTAATTCAGAAACCTAAAATAATGAATTCATCCATTCAGTCATCCTTAAAAAAGGAGAATAATAAGGAAAGCTGTGATGAAGACTAAATAAAATGTATCTCATTTTTGTACCTGATTCCTTCCATCATCCCAGAAATAAAGCATTCTTGTTACGGTATATGGCTAGCATTTAATATTTGAAGATAATGTCTATAATAACTCTTACTGTCTTCTTTCAGAGTATGCTTGCACCAATTTCAGTACATGGGGAAGCGATACATTGCCAGGTAATGTGTGTAAGTCAGATGTGCTATTGTATTGCAACAGAATGCTTTAAAATCTTAATGATTGACTAACTTCTAACATTGAGAAAAATGCATATCAAGAAAGAGGTAAGTAATTAGACTTAGTTATCTGACATGTTATCTGTGGCTCCTGAATGCATTTTGGTTCCACCTTGACATTTTCTTTGATTCCACAGAATTTTTTGTTAATTATTATTCTGGCTGTAGAGATTACACAATTTTTGGCTAAGGAAAGTAGCATATTTTTTATAGTATTTGACACCTGAATTAAATTGTTTATTCTGCTTTATGTATTCTCTTGGTACTTTAGGAAGTTTGAGAGAATCATCATATATGTCTCCCATTCCTGACCACTGCTAAGGCTGATATTTTATGCTTTGATATCAATTTAATTAATTAATTAAATAAAATAGTAGAGCATTTTAATGTTGAAAAATTAGCCTCCTCAGATAATTTGGACTGAACCTGTTACTTGTAGGCACATCAAAAGTTGCCCAAAACAATTGGACTGAACAACAGCTTCTTGAGCAGGGGGCACACCACAGTCTTTTTTAGAACTCATGGAAATACCCCCTTACTCGGTGAAGCATAAATTTTCTCTCATATCCAGTCTCCTACCATCTCATTAATTGTCATCCAATATGAAGTGGTGGAACTGACAGTGACACTGCAGAGGGCCCACTCCACTTTCTAGGGACTTAGTTTGGATATACTGAATACAAACTTGCATTTCTGTCTTTCTTTCTTTTTATTTCTTATGCTCAAATATATTTAAAACAATTGTATCTGAATTTTTGCTGATTTTGTTTTCTTTTTCTTTATACAAATGTTAATTTCTTGCAAATGTGAGGAAGAATAACAATACAAGAATTTACTGTCTTCTGAAGTTGTTCATTATTTGAAAATAGACACTTGGTTTAATAAATACTGGGTCTCTTTCAGTTATGTTTGTTTGCTTCATAAGCCTGTTTTTATGAAATTGCAGAGATGCCGAATTAGCATTATGACTTCAGATTGCAGGTGTAAACTATCCAAGAAATATTTAGGGTACCCATTATTTACAATCTAGTATTGTAAGCTTTGAATATTGAGATGGGCAGCATATAAATTTAATACCGAATAAATAAATAATTTCTGGTTTCCAACACTAGAGCTTTCACCTGCAATCTCAAGTTGTAAATTCAAGATAACAGATTTGCATTCAGACTTCAGACTTCCTGATTGTGAAAATTGGGTCTGTAAATGTTTCTGCTGATAAAATTCGGGGTGAGAGCACAGTGGACTCGAATCACTGTAATTATTGCATTATCATATTGTATACAGGTAGTCCTCGACTTTCAACAGTTCCTTTAGTGAGTGCTTAAAGTTACAACTGAAAAAAGTGACACGACCATTTTTCACACTTACAACCTTTGTAGCATCTCCATTTTTGATCATGTGTCTAAAATTCAGATGCTTGGCAACTAGTTCATGCTTATGACAGTTGCAATATCCTGAAGTCATGTGTTCACTTTTTGCAGCCTTCAGACAAGCAGTCAATGAAACCAGATTCACTTAACAACCGAGTTACTAACTTATCAACTGCAGCGATTCACTTAACAACCATGACAAGAAAGGTCGTAAAATGGGACAAAACTCACTTAACAAATGTCTCACTTAGCAACATAAATTTTGGACTCGATTATGGTTGTAAGTTGAGGACTATCTGTATTAAAATATAATGATAATTTCTGTGAATTCAATCTTTCCCTTGATTTGTTCTTGTATTGCAAACAAAAATTAATTTAATTACAATAATGACTATTGCACAGAAAATTTATCATCCAGACAGCATGTGATAATATTGAAATTAAAATTAAAAACATGCATGTTTCTGATTTTGTGGGGTTGAAAGAAATTCACAAACAAATATTAACTCTACACATTGAAATGCACCAAAGGAATGTATTAGCAAAGAAATTGCATGTGATATTTACACACCCTATAGCTAAGAGTAACAGAGAAGTGTGTAATTCTGGTATTGGTTTTCGTTTCTTGTCAGCTCTGGTGGTGGTACACACTAGGAGGTTAGTCTGTACTGATTGCTAACTCAGATCATTTTCTTATTTCCTTCATTTGATTGCTGGCAAGTTTAACAAAATATATGGCTCTACTCCCTTCCTGCCTGGTAAGATATAGGTGCTAGCATTTTTCACATAATTCTGCTTTAATTGCATGTGTGCTTATTAAAGACCTGTTGACTTTCCTTTAACTTCTTTTCACAAATGTGTATGACCCACAATATATTTTAACTTTTACATTATTTTAACTTAAACAACCTCCTGCAATGCTTGCAAAATACTTATTTGTGCTAATCAATGCAAAACAGCTCAGGACCGACTGGTCGAACAGTTAATCTTTGTTGACTGAGTCTGGTTTTAAAGACTACCGTGGCTGACTATCTGAAAACCATCCAACATTTTAAAAGACCATCCAACATTTCCAGTTGGGAATTAAATTGTATGGGCCACCTTCTCTATATAGTGTGGGCCATATATAATTGCTTTGGCTGGCTAGATTTGTTCACATGGACATTAACTGAAAAAACAAAAAGCTACTTTGTACTTTCATTCTCTAGTGGAATTTTTTGCTTGAGCTGCTTAACTAACTCTCTCCCTCTCATGCTGCAGTGCAACATATTTAACTTTTGCTTCTGTCCAATTTCACTCATCTTGCAGGAACCAGGAGGGGTTGGGACCCATAGTTCATGATCGAAAATCTCAGACATTGCCTGTTTCCCGTAACAGAACAGGGATGATGCATGCCAGATTACAGCAGCTGAGCAGCCTGGATAACTCTCTCTCATTTAGCCACAGTAAGTTCCATGACATCATAACAGCTGAAATCTCATCTGGTACCACAACACCAGGGGCAGGTCAAAACCCACACCAGAGCATGTCATGGACTTTAGTTTTCTAGGTCAAACCAAAACATGAATCTGCTCACTGGACAGCAGTAACACCAAAGGCAAACACAATGTTAAACATGGTTGACATACATACATATCAAAAATACTCTTTACAGACTTGAAAATTATGTATTTACATTCTGTGGTGTTCCCCTTGAAAGCTTTTTATTGTGTCCAATGCTGCTGGGAATTGTGTCAGTTTACAGTTTCTCCTGAGTCCTCTTAAAATGGGGAAATGTGCTTAATTGATTATGTGACCATGTTTTGACATAGAGTTTAAGAGAAACCTTTTGCAGTAGTTTGAAAATACTGTGAAAATGTAAAGTCCATGATTTAGTTTGGATGTGAAGAAGCACACAGTAATTAAGTGACTTTTTCTGTGTTTTCAGTGTGAGAAAAATATCAAGTTTGCTTGGAATTTCTGTAGACAATGGTAAGAAAATGAGGTTACAGTCAGATTTTGTTGAAACGGCTTGAAATAATCACCTCTGGAAATACTTCAATTTTATTACTAAGAAGAGCATTCAATAGACATTTTTTTAATAACAGAAAATATCAAGTTAAGAACAGGCAGTTTGCTGAAATAACACATGCATATATACACAGACTCCCAAACTTATACACTCATATATTCCTGTCATATTCATTTTTAGGGTATACAGCACTGAACAAGAGCATTAAAAAAAGGAAGAAATGAAAAATGAAAAAAATTAAAGCCCAGGGTTTAGAAAAAGAAAAGGAAACCTAATTAAATGTGGCACCAGGACTATTTGTTGATTTTTCCATATCTATCCTTGTAAACTATCCTCACTCTCACTGTGTCTATATATTGCTTTTATTATTCAAACTTCTCATTAAATTTTCTTAAAATTTAATTTTAAAAAGTTTTTTCAAACCTAAAAGTTTAGTTTTAGTTTTAATTAAAATTTCTGACTGAAATAAACACATACCAGATTGATTGAAAGCATGCGAAAGAGGCCTTCATCCTGTAGTAGATAGACTGGCTAACATGATGATGATGATGACATATACACATAGACGCATACAAATATAAATCATATATTTCTCTCACATTCCCTTTTAGAGTGCACAACATTGAGCAGAATATAAAAAAGATGAAGAAATAGAAAATTAAAGAAATTAAAGGCCAGGGTGTGGGGGAGGGGAAAGGAAATGTAGCTAAAAATGGCTTACACCAAGACTCTTCGATAGATTTTTTTTCATACAGTAACTATTCTTATCCTTGCTTTCACTATGTCCATATACTGCTTTTATTCTTCAAACTTCTTGATGAAATTGGTTTGAGTGTTTCTATCAAAATCCATCTTTCTCAGTTTTCATCTTCCTCTCAGTCCATTCATACATTTCTTTTGCAATTTGATCATTCTTTCTACATGACCAAATCATATGTATATATTCTTTGTGGTGGTCCACATTATTTCTGAGTGGAATGATATTCCATAGATCAGACAGTATAACAAATAAAACACATTTGCTGGATCCTATTAGATCAGAGTTCCCCAACCTTTTCAACTTTGCGTACTAGCAGAGGGGAGGGGATGGCTCTGTGCAAGTGGCAGTCAAGTCTGCACAGCTCCATTTGAGAGTGCATCCCACTCCCCTCTTGCAGCCCAGTTCTGAAAGGTCAGTACCCAGTAGTGGGCCATGGCCCGAGGGTTGGAGACCCCTGCGTTAGATGACTCACTTTAATCAAGGGAGTTGGAGCATGCCTACACTGTCAATTCTGGGAGGATTAGCAGAAACCATTGGAGGCAGGTGATCCCTCAAATAACTCAATACTATGCCATCCAGGTCTTTATAGATGACACACAGCACTTAAATTGCAGCCGGAACATACCTGGGACCCAGTTCAGCTCATAGAGCATAGGTATTGCAATAATGTACTATAGAACATCCCAAACTGACCACACCACTGCATTCTGGGCCACTTGGGCACAATTGACACACAAGGTAGATCAGGGCAAAGACCTTCCTAGCCACAGCTGCCACTAGCTCCTCAAAGGAGTCATTCATCTAAGAGGATTCCCCTAAATTGCACAGCGACCCAGTGGGAAAGTTACCACCCCATCCCAAAAAAAAGATGCAGGAGGCCTCAAAGCCTATAGCTATTCCTGCCTTGGTTGAGCTGCAGCCTCCTCATTCAGACCCTCACAACTTCCAAACATTGGGAAATAAATTAAGTGGTTTCACTGAGTTGCAACAGAAGAGAATGTACTGTATGTTGCTCAGGTTTGAATTGTAAAGTCCTTGGTGCTTTCTGAGCTTGGTTATTTGCTTGTTGACATTTCATTACCCATCTAGATAACATCAGCAGGGCCAATATCAATGACTATCCTAAAACATCTGCAAGCAAACAACTTCAGAGCTCACTTAATTTGCCTAAGGCAGAGGTATGCAACTGAATGTATCAGAACATTGTTCTACCTGATGATCTCACTGGAAGTTTCATGTAGATGTTGAAAATGAGGGCAAGACAATTGAGCCCTGTGGTAACCTGCAACGAATATCAGAATAACAGCATTGGGAAGGACCTTGGAGATCTTCTAATCCACCCCCCTGCTCATTTCAGACAAATGGTCATCCAATTGCTTCTTTAAAATCTATGGCTAGATCTCTCTCTACTGTCACCTACAACAGCTGGAACCAAACTTGAAAAAAGAGAATTGCCACAAAACATAACCAACCAGAAATGACATGGATCTAAAGTACAGGGAGCTGAACTCATAGTCTTAAAATTCATCAGGCCAACTCTTCCCAAATAACCGAACAAGACTATGCCTCAGTCGACTCCATAGGACTTTGACTTGAGACAGCCAGACTTTTGCTGTTAGAAAATCCAAGCAAGTTTGTCCAACAGATGCCTGGAATAATCCTCACAATGTCTCTTATATGTTCCCTGATTTCTCCTTGGCCAGGAGGAATCGAGTCACTTTAACCAAGACCATCAGAAGGTTTTTTTCAGAGGAAATAATTACGTTTTGCTGCCTTTATTGCCACAAGATCAGTCTTAATAAAGGTTTTTACTGTGTTTAGTTGAGTTCACTCTTTGTTTTCCTCCAGGAGCGTTCTAGGGATTTCTTATGCAGCTTCATCATCCAGAATGTTTCTGAAAACCAGGGGGCACTCCAGGATACCTATGCACAGAGTTCTTATAACATATGATCTATTTGAGGGCCTTTGTCATACTCTCGTTCCAGGCAAAGATTTAAGGCCTCAGGTGAACCGTATACCTGCTGTTCAGAAACAACCCATATGTTCCTCTGAAACTCAACTACATCCATCGGACACCTGGGATAGACTGATTGAATAGCAATAGAACTTAGACTTCTATATCGCTTCATAGTGCTTTAGAGCCCTCTCTAAGCAGCTTACAGAGACAGCATATTGTCCCCAACAATCTGGGTCCTCATTTTACTGACCTTGGAAGGATAGAAGGCTGAGTCAACAGAGAGCCGCTCAGAATTGAACTCCTGGAGTGAGCAGTGAGTTAGCCCTGCAGTACTGCATTCTAACCACTGCACCACCATGGCTCTTATTCCTCCCAGCGTGCTGCTAGAGAGAACTTCAAGATTAATAGGGAGTAATCAGACCATAGACAGGACAGTAACATCCACCACTTTGACATAGTTTGCCATCATCCTGAGACAAAAAAGAAATCTTGTATGTGAGCCTGCTGTGAGTCAGATTTTTGGTAATCTGAACCAAGTTGAAATTCCCCTGTGCTTTACATTTGGGGACTCCCATTGTCAATCTGGCTGCTGCATCAAGCAGCTCAGCTGCTATGGAGGACGGAGTCTGTTATGATAGCAGAAGTCTTAATCTGATCTTGAAGTCTAACTTCACAAACAGGATTTCACTTAGTTATCTGCAGAGCAATTCTCCTGGATGCTATTACTCTGTCACACGACAGTTGCTACACTAGTACTCCTACTTCATTTCTAACAAGGGCAGCGTCCCTTTCATGCCCGGCCAGGTATCACTAATAAATGCAAGGTCAGCCCCTTCACCAATGGTAAGGTTGTGGATAAGTGGAATTTTATTATAGACCGACCAGGCATTCCACAACAGCAGCCAAAAAGTGATAGCCCCTGAGGCTCTGATGACCAGGCATTGGGCCAAAACACAGGAGACTGGAACACAGCATCTGCCTTAAGCACCAAAACCACAAGAAGGATTCTTGTTCTCTATTTGTTACTTTTCACACACAAATAAGCCATTTCCTTTTAATTCAACTGAACCTTTTGGTTTACCTGTCATAGCCAATTCTAACATACATACACACATATGTGTGTGTGTGTGTATAAAATAAAATCAGCAGAAGCATATTCTTATACAGAGATATTTTATAATTCTTTTTATATTGAGGGAACCTTGGTGCTCTTTGAGCTTGGTTGTTTTCTTCAAGGGTTTCATTTACCCAAATTACATAACAGCATCAGTTACCAAAGCTTTAGGTAACCTTTGCAAGAAAACAAGCAAGCTCAGAGACCACCAAGGACCTCTCATTTCAACTCTGAGCTACAAATATTCTCTTTTTATATTGTTTTTTCTTTGCAACAGATGTTCTCTACTAGAACTTACGTCTTTAGCATTTCCTAATTTTCCCATCTTTAGTAAACACTAGACAACCCATGACCTATTGGGTCATCCTTTCAAAGATATTTCCTTCCCTTCCCTAAACAGAAACAGAATGACCAAGGGTAGCCAAAAATCTAGTGAATGCGAGAGGGTCTAGGACAGGCCTGTCAAAGTGGCAGCCCGTGGGCTGGATATGGCCTGTGCAGGCCACATCCACCCCAACTCTGCAAAGTTAAAATAACATCACAATACAGCCCACATTATGAGTGGGTTTAACACACCTGGTCTAGAACTTGCTGCAGGACAATTCAGTGCTGTATTAGCAATAGCACTTAGAGTTATATACTGCTTTATAGTGTTTACAGCCCTCTCTAAGCGATTTACAGAGTCGGCATCTTGCCCCCAATAATCTGGGCCCTCATTTTACCCACCTCGGAAGGATGGGAGGCTGAGTCAACCTTGAGCCTGGTGAGATTTGAACTGCCAAATTGCAGGCAGCTGGCAGGTATCAGCCCCACCCCAGTGCCAAGCCCCCAAGGCAGGAAAACCTCTGCCCAGATGGCAAGAGCCAAGCAAAGCTGGCGAGAAGGATGAGACACCCCCACTCCACCTGGATCCGGCACGGGGAGGGGCTGAGGGAGAGAGGCCCTGCCCAGGTGCCCCCCCCACTTTCCCTGGCACTTCCTCTTCTCAGTGGCCTCCCCTCCAAAAGTGAGCAGGGGGCAAAGCCCACACCCCAAAGTTAAGCCACAGGCATTGGAAATGGGGAAGATGGGGCTCCCTACGGCCACCAGTTGTGGGGCTCCTGGTTCCTTCCTGCCACCAGCTGCGCCCTGCAAAGCCCCTGCAAAGCCCCTGCTGGGGGAGCCCCTGCTGCCCCTGCCCTCAAGGGAGCCGAGGCAGGGCCTGCATGGGGCAGCGGGCTCCTCTCCCCCGTCCTGCACTCCCCCCCCTCTCGGCCTTCCCTGCCAGCGTGGGGGGGGCAAAGTCCCCCCTCTCGCCAGGCTCTCTGCAGGCTTCCCTTTGCAGCTGCCCTTTCCAGCCAGGGATTCAGACATAAATTGCACTTTAAATTCAATATCCGCCATTAATATTTCATGATTACAAAACGTTAAGGATAATGTCAGTAGCAGGAGCGTCTGGACAGCTAAAATGGATGAGTCAGATCTTCCTGACAGGAGAGCCGCCAGCCGCTGCCCGGGCACTAATGCCGCTTGACAGGCTGATCGGCGGCCACCCAACCCACCGGCCCCACAGCCAGCAGAGGGCCTGCCCGCACCCGAGCCCGCCAGATGCCGCAGGGCCTCCCCAACAGCTTTAGCCCCCCCTCCATTGATGTTCCTGCCTGCATTTCGGTCCTTGGTACCCGGCAGACAACGCGGTGGTGGGGCTGGGGGCCAGGCCTCCTGCTCCGAGCGACCCCCACCCCACCCTCAGTCCCTCCTGGGCTCGAGCAGAGGAAAATGCTCTGCCCTGGGGGCAGGGCAAGAAGACTCAAGTGGGTCTTGGAGTGGGGGCGGGCACCTTTTCTGCCTCTGCAAAGCAGACCCCTGCCCCCTTGGACTCACACGGCTCTTTTTTCCTCCCAAGTGAGGAAGGAAGCTTCTTCCTGGGCAGCCAGGAGACAAGGGTTTCAGGCAGAACCGAAGCCCCCTCCCGCTGGCACCTCAGTGGAGCAGCCGCCCCCCCTGCAGCCGCCCCCCTCTCTTCCTGCCAGAAACGGGCGCAAATTGTTCCTGGGGAGCCTCAGAGAGGCCGCAGGAGGAGTTCTTCGCTTGGGGTGCGAAGGGAAGGCCGATGGGATAAATCGGGGCCCACAGCCAAGCGAATGCAGGCCGGGCTGCCAGGCTGCCCCCCCCCCAAAGGCGACACGATTCCTGCCGGCGCCTCGTTTCAAGCGACAGGCGTCATCCCGACTCAGTTCTGCACCAGTCAGAGCAGGCTTGATGGAGGAGAAAGTGGGGCAGAGAAAGGCAGAGACAGCAAAAATGGGGTGCTCCTGGAGGAAGGGGTGTCCCCCAAAAACAGAGGGTGGGGGGCAGAGCCCTGCCTGAAAGAGCTTGGCCAGAAGCAAGTCAAGGGGGAGCCCTGAGCACAGCTGGAGCTCCAGGGAAGCGGC
>JANHFQ010009748.1:351617-368067 GCA_032468035.1 Aparallactus werneri | reverse complement strand
AACATAGAATCTCTTAGAAAAAGCAATGGTAGGGTTGGGTAGTAATATAATACAAATTTTCAAATATCTCTGTGGGATTTTTTTGAAATAAAACAACAGCAACTGTTCCCTAAAGATTGAAAGATAGATACTCACCCTACTACCACAATTATAAAATCTAGTAAATTCCAGCCATTCCGGAGGTAAGCATTAGGATGAAAGAGAAGTCCATATGCTATTACTTTTAAAAATGCTTCCACTGTAAAAATTATGAGAAAGAGATATTCCACTCGTTCCTGCAGTGAAAAGGAAAAAAAAACATCGAACATGGTGGTTAACTTTGGAGAATTACAGGAAATATTACATCATAGAGAAAGAGAAGACTACATTTCCAAGTCAAAATAATTGTCTTTTTGACAGGACTGTCATTTCCTGCTGTTCTTTCTAAATGCAAGTCAAATAATTTACGCATACAGTAACTGTATACTCTGTAGGATTTTGGCTATCTAGAACACGGCAATGCTTCCTAATCCAATGCCTTCTACAAATACTTGACTTCCATTCCTATAATCAATGGAGCCAGTTACAGTGAAACAATGTTAAAGTCAAAATATAGTTATTTTAATTTGGTTAATTTTCAAATTTAAATTTGCACAGTGAAACAAAAGCATCATATGCATGTCAGGGTCAAAATTCATGAAATAATGTCCTAGGAATCTACTTTGAGAGAGAAAGAAAAAGAGAGAAATTATTCATTCATTCATTCATTCATTCATTCATTCATTCATTCATATTTTTAGGCTGCCCAACTCCCAACTGAGTATGTTTAGAAGTACATTGATGATCATAATTGCCATCACCATCCTACCACATTCTCTCTTCTCTCTGTACAAGTGTACAATATATCTCTCATACACATATACTCAGAGACTGGTACATATTCCTTAATGCTTCTTCTACAATGTGCTTTCACTTTGGGTGCAAAATGATTTCCAGGTGAAATCAGCTTAATGGACCAAAATGCAACCAACTCCTTTATCAGTCAGGAAATGCAAAAAAAATGTATCTCCTAATGTCCAGGACAGGGGTGCCAAACTTATGTCATCATGGTGGCATTACGTAACGTATCAGGACTTTCCCCACCTTCACTAAAGCGGGCGTGGACATGGTCAGCGTGTGATGCATCTGGCTCGTGGGCCGCGAGTTTGACAGCCCTGCTCCAGGAGAGAGCCCCAAACCGGAACGAAAGCAAACCATATACTATCAAGCCTGTTTGATTACATTATGCCATATCCGTGACTTCTGTTTGCTGCAGAGATGTTGCTGACTTTACTTTAGTGCTCCAGCTAAGGCTATAAAAATATGGAGGGCCATTAGATGGCTGTAAATGATATAGGGTTTCCTGTGTGAGCAGGGGGTTGGATTAGACTTCCAAGGTCCTTTCCAACTCTCTTAATCTGTTCTGGTAAACTGTTAGAGATTTTGTATTGCTTTGCTGCTTTTAGCAGTCATTTGAATTTTTGAAGCTAGGATATGATTCAAACATTCAAATAGGACCATGAACAATGATCAGTTGTTTCTGCTGATAGCCAGCCAGCACATGTTCCTGGAAATAGGGTAGCTTCCTATTTGGATGTGTGATCACAGGAACATTCCCTCAAAAGCAGCACTGCCATGGCAATTAATTCTAGGATACCTGGTGATCCTATTTCAGAAAAAAACAACAGAGAAGCCAAGGAAGAAATCCATAACATTAAGGACAAAAATTGGGCCTTTGCAGAGAGGTGCAAAGCAGATGTTTCCAAATCTATCTGCTGTAGTCACTAAAGAAGCTGCCATTTACATGTGCTCTTAATTCTTAACAGCCTCAGGGAGAAATAGGACAGCTAGTTACAGGAGAACAGCTGGCTGCTTGCTGATCATGCAGTTGTCCATAACCCAAACCATATGATATCAACCTCAAAATACAGCCAAGTTTCACTGCGATCAAATGTCAATCCAAGATCATGGCCCTTAATGAAAACTAAAAAAAAAGCTCATAATTTGTATTACTAAGAGTTTTTCAAGGTGCAATACAATTTTCAAATTATTTGGATTTTGTGATTGGCATTATCCATGGGGTCACAATGGGTTCGACACGACTTTGCAATTAACAACAACATTAGTAAGTATCTATTCCCAGTTTACAGATTGATTAAGGAGAGATGCATCAAGGTGTATGTTTGTCAATTGTGGTTTGCAGATCAAACTAGAGATAGGAAAATTGAGGTACCAAGATCCTGGGCAGTTCTCTAAACTCTTGTTCTTTTGGGGGGTGTAAGTCTATGTGTCTGGAGGCCTATGTGTATATAGGTGTCTGCAGAGATGCTACCTCACTATTTTGAGATGTGAGCTCTACAAAACTGCTAGACAGGATCTAAAATAAGGACAGAGCATTTGTATGCTGTTCACCTGGATTTTATATTAAACAAACATTGTATTTGTTAATGTCAAAATATAAAGCTTCTTTTGTAACCTATAACATTGCAATGGAAAACTCTGAATGGCAGTTCCATTCTCAGAACTATATTATAATTAACATTACATGGTGTTTCAGGGAAGTGATTTAAAGCTTGTAAACACAGAGAGAATATGCTTATTCTCAATTGTACTTCATCTTTCTCTGCAAGGAAGCAGGTGAAATTTGTATTTCCTCTCTTGCCCTGTCAAAGATACATCCCAGCCAGCAAACCCCTACCAGATATTGTCACTGAAATATAGTTGATTAAAAAACGATCACCATTCTGAGATAGTCTTCAATTATTTTGGACAAATGCCTTACATTGCCTTTTATGCTAGGCTTTGTTCTTTCCACAAGCTCCTATCATTCACTCCAGAATTATAGTTCTACTATTCCAAATATACCGGTAGTAGAATATAAACTGAGTCCTCAGGCTATCTTCCATTCTTTCTACATTTGAAAATTTCCCCATTTAGAATTAGAATAGAATTTTTTATTTATTGGCAAAGTGTGATTGGACACACAAGGAATTTGTCTTTGGTGCATATGCTCTCAGTGTACATAAAGAAAAAAATAAAATACATTCATCAGAAATCATAAGATACAACACTTAGTGATAGTCATAGGTTACTAATAAGCAATCAAATCATACTAAGAAACAATAAAACAATATAAATTGTAAAGATACAATCAATGTAGTCTTAGTAAATAATTTGACAGTGTTGTGGGAATTAGTTGTTTAGCAGAGTGATGGGATTCAAGGAAAAGCTGTCCT
Organism: Aparallactus werneri; assembly: GCA_032468035.1. NCBI lineage: Eukaryota > Metazoa > Chordata > Lepidosauria > Squamata > Lamprophiidae > Aparallactus > Aparallactus werneri. Next base: position 364,813 of record JANHFQ010009748.1, on the reverse strand, counting down.
AGTTGTTCTGGCGTGCAGTGCCCTATAGTGTCATTTTGAGGGTAGAAGTTGAAACAGTTTGTGTCCAGGATGTGTGGGTCTGTAGATATTTTCACAGCCCGCTTTTTGACTCGTACACTATACAGGTCTTCAGTGGAAGGTTGGTAGCAATTGTTTTCTCTGCAACTCTAATTATCCGTTGAAGTCTTTGTCTGTCTTGTTTGGTTGCAGAGCCAAACCAGACAGTTATAGGGGTGCAGATGACGGACTCAATAATCCCTCTGTAGAACTGAATCAGCAGCTCTTTGGACAGTTTGAGCTTTCTGAGTTAGCATAGAAAGGATATTCTTTGTTGTGCTTTTTTGATGATGTTTTTGATGTTAGATGTCCATTTTAAGTCTTGAGATACGATAGAATCTTGAAGGTCTCTACTGTTGATACTGTATTGTCTAGTATTGTAAGAGTTGGTTGTATAAGAGGGTTTCTCCTAAAATCTACCACAATTTCTATGGTTTTTGCATGTATTTAGTTCAAGATTGTTCTGGTTGCACCACAAGGCTAGTTATTCAACTTCCCATCTGTATGCAGATTCATCGTTGTCTCAAATGAGACCAATCACTGTTGTGTCATCTGCAAACTTCAGTACTTTAACGAAGGGATCTTTTGGGAGGCAGTTATTGGTATATAGAGAGAAGAGAAGTGGAGAGAGCACATAGCCCTGGGGGGCTCCTGTGCTAATTGTACGGGGAAAGTATGCTGGTAAGATGGAATTGATAGAAAATTAGTCCATTAAAAATTAGGTACAATTAATGTGTACATCTCAAAGAATAGACTAGTAAGTTTATCAGTAATAAAGTTTATAATTTAAGTTATGATCTACTGGTTGATTGACAACTGTGCTGAAGAGTTCATGTCACATTTTTAAAATCTACACTGGATTCTAAAATTATTCTTAGCCTTTGGGCGAGAAAATCACATCTTAGGGGTCTAACCTTTGATTTAGATAATCATCAAGGTTTAGGCAGTCTGGATTAACACAGTGGAAATTCCCCAAAGACATGGTGGCTGCTATTTTTCCCATCTTGGCCTGAAATGTTTCAGTGTGTATCACACATGAGTAAGTAAAATTGCTATGACTGTCACGGGTGGCAGAAAAACATCTTCACTTTGGTTTAAATACTGAAAGCAGCAGCTGAATTACAAAGAGAGTTAGGAAAAGTTCTTAGGTGTGTTCATTGGATCCTGGTTTGTAGACTATTATTGCCTGCTTGGGGTTTATCATCTTTTGGCAGCAGACTGCTTGTTTTCTGCCTGTTCAACCAGAGTGTTTTGTAAATTGCATGTTCTGTCTGTGATTATGTAAAAAAGCTTGGCAAGTTTCTATTTCTAATGAGGCACTTGGAAGAATGTTGTGCTGGTTGATTACAGGTAGCAGGAACATGTAATGATGTGTTGGGAATTGTCACAAACTATCTTAAAAAGTACCTGCTACACCCATTTTACGACCAGGAATTAAAGTTTGCAAACCTGTTTTGGGGTGCTGCTCATAATATGAATAGGCTTTCTTTACATTTATTTTTGATATTTTCCAAAATTTGCATATGGTTTAAAAAAAAGTTATGTTTGGAAATTATGTTATCAATACCTAATTTTTCTTATTGCTTTTTCCAGAAACAATATTACTGTTAAAATTGATAATAAAGAGTGTACAGTTCCATCCATGTCATTTGGTTATGGCAGTGCTTACACTATTATAGTCAGAGAGGTAAGTTCTAAAGTGTGTGCCTAAATTAACAAAATATTTACTACATAGCCAGTCAAAGATTTAACCCCCTATAATAATGTCTTAGTTGAATTTTTAGCATTGTCACCTTATTTTAATGATTGTTGCAGTATCACAGGTGTCAAATAAAAAAGAAGAGCAAAGGACTAAAGTTGTATTGTTGTATTTTTGTTTATAGGCAGATGTGTTTTCATTGAAGTTTTGTTATGGTTAATAATGGAAAATACACGCAATGTAAATATGGAGTGGGTTTTTATAATACAAAAACTTTTGGTCATTACCTGAAGATGGTGTCCCTCTGTGTGATCAAAACTTTGCCATTTTTAAATATTGATTCTGGCCACTATCTTGATATTTTTTACTCATTCCTCAATAAGAGTCAGAAATCTCTCCATAGGTTTGTATGAGAACATGTTACTCAGATGCTATCTTGCTTTGGGGTTGTATTGTTTTTTTTATGTTATGATTTGTGATCTGCCCAAAGAAATTGTGTGGTGTTCAAAATTAATTAATTTGAAGAATTTTAAAAATAATGAAAACATACTGTTCAATTTTTATGATTTTCTGGGTTTTATATGACATGACGGGGAATATGAGATTATCGTATAATCTTGAGAGGACAACATATTTCCCCCTTCATGCTGCACCTCTAAAATGGGAAGGTCTGCTTAGATTAAGTAACAATGTGATTATGGAGATAGATGAGGGGATTTTTATCTTATTCTTCTTTTATGGAAGGAAAGGTGGTTAGGTTCAATTCAAGACTGCCTACCTTTCAGATAAATATGCTACAATGACAATAAAAGAAATTACATTTCAGTATCTTTTTTTTATTTAAGAAAAGGTACTAATATGAATATGTTTTGATTTCTTTCAGTGTACTGGCAAGCATCTAAACATTACATACATTGAAGATATTCAAGCCAACACTATCAGTATGGCATGGCAAATCCCCCAATATTTCATTATTACTTGTGCTGAAGTTGTCTTCTCAGTGACTGGACTCGAATTTTCATATTCACAGGTAACTCACTTGGCTTTACAACAGTCCTGCTGTTGGACATAAGGCATATTTTCAGAAAAACTGAATGTAGGGTTTGGTTTGTCATGAGAGAAACCTCAGCTCAATCACAACCGCCCATTTCAAAATAGTTTCCTCAGAACGGACCATCTTGGGATGCTTGAGTTTTGTTTACAATGAAGATCTCAGGACCATGTTGACGCTGAAGCATTTTGCAAATTCTTAAAACTAAATATCCCTTACTAGATTTTGAAACGAGGTTTGAAACTATTGAATTGTATATCTTATTTATGTAGGCACCTACCAACATGAAGTCGGTGCTGCAAGCTGGTTGGCTATTGACTGTGGCCTTTGGCAATATCATTGTTCTTATTATAGCTGGTGCTTCAAAACTCGATGAACAGGTAAAATGATTATTAATCAAAACAAAATTTGGATAAACTTTGCTAATCAACAAAGAATACAGAATTAATATCTGTAATTTATTAGTTTTAGTGTCTCATTTTAAGATATGCATGTATTGTTGTTACTTGCAGTATATTTGAATTGGTCTGGAAACTTATTCAATAAACTACTTATTTACTTATTAATAAAATACAGTAAAAGGAAATATATTGCATAAAATCAATAAAACAAAATCACAAATAGCATTAAGAACAAAAAAAATAGATCTTAAATCCTAGAAAAAATGTTTTCATCTGGGACTAAAAAGACAGTCATGTTGATGGTGGTTGAACTTCCTTGGGATGGATATCTCAAAATACCTATCAAAAAAGACTTGCTAGTTGTTGCTGCATGCCAGATCTAGAAGGAGGAGACTTTTTTTAAAAAAAAAGATAAGCTATGAATAAGGGATGGGAGTTATTCTCTTAGTATATGAGGATCTCACCTATGCAAAACTTTATTGATCAAAACCCATTGAGAAATCACAGTAGACTAACATATTATGAATATAACATCATGTCTGAAGTTTTTTTAAAAAGGTCTACAAGTTATTTTTAAAAATATAGACCTGCTTTGCTGTAGATTTCTAGACTATTTTAAAGAAAATCTCATATACAATGAAGAATTCCAGTAATCAAAATGGGAGATTATGACCTCTGTATGTAGATAGTCTCCTTCTAGATAGTGTCATTAAATGAAGCTGGCAAGTGATGATCTTTAAAATACCCTATTTGCAAAAAATGACCATTAAAAAAAACTAAGCCTAATTGTTCTACCATTGGGGAAAGCTGTAGACTAGGACATATCTCTAGACAAGTGATTCCCTATGTTAATCAAAAGACTAATGGAACAATCCTAGGCACGGTTGCTGAAAATTCCACCAAGGTATCTATTCCCAAGGAACCAAAGTTGAAACCTTTTCCAAATGATACTTTTCCCTCTATTGCCCAGTAAATTTTAATTCCTTTAAAAATGTCATCATGTGTATGCCAAAGTTGTCCAGAAGAATATATGTATTGTTTGCCTTATTTCATAGGATGCTCATGGTTTAGGGTAGGGGTGTCAAACTCAATTTCATTGAGGGCCGCATCAGGGTTGTGTTTGACATTGGGGGAGAATAGGCGTGGCCAGGTGGGCATCGCCTGCTTAATATTACTCATGTCAGGGGCACCTGTGGTGGCCAGAGCGCTCTGCCAGCAAATATGAGCTTCCGAGCTCCATTTTTGGCTGCGACGGCCTCCTGCAACCCTCTGCCAGGGAAAATGGAGCTTGGGAGGGCTGCCTGAAGCTTCACAAGCTCTGTTTTCAGCTGTGACAACCTCCTGCAACCCTCTGCCAGTGAAATTGGTGCTCCATTTTCTCTGGCAGGGGCACCATGGGCCGGTCCTTCACTGTTTCCAGGTCGGCCCCACAAGCCGGATTTAAGCACCCCCGTTTCCAGATCCGGCCTACAGGCCTTGAGTTTGACACCCTGGTTCAGGGGAATCAGGTTCTCCTGATGTTAAATGCTCTAGCATAACCTGAAGCCTAAGACAGAATGGCCAGTATTGTCAGATGTCATTGAATGGTCAGAAGCCGAGAATTATCACTGGGCCAAACTTTCCCCAAATCTGACTCATACCAGGTGGCTTTTAGGCTATAGGGTACATATCATGGACTGAAGATCAGTGCTGTTGCTGCCGAGGAGTGAGAAACTGAAGACCTCTTAATATCTAGAAATGATTCACATGTTGTAGATGAACTTCACAAGTCTAGTGACATCTGAATGGTGTAAAATGAATCGTGCAATGTGATATCATCCCCCAGATATGAGATTGTAAGATCCTGAAGGACATTGTACATGCATACAACTTGTGGTGCTTTAGATATAACAACAAAAGGAAAGTATGGAAAGTTTCTACTAAAGTTTAGAAAAAAGAAAGGATTTCTGGGGTGATCCAAATATAAAACACCATTTTAATTTTCCATATTATTAATAGTTCCTGCAAGTACCTTAGAATTCAAATAGTTACTTGTACCTTTTTGATTCAATCGAGATTATTCTGAAGCCTGAAAAATAGTAATTTTTGCCTCATAGAGAAGATAAGACAGTTCTGTTCTCTAAACCAATGTGGACATGCTTATTCATTAGCAAGACTGTAACGTGCAAAAGTCCTGTTTACATCCCTTTTTCTTTTTTTTCTCTTTTTTACACAGTGGGCAGAATATGTTCTCTTTGCAGCATTGTTGTTTGCGGTTACTATAATTTTTGCTATTATGGCCTACTTTTACACCTATGTGGATCCAGCTGAGGTTGAAGCACAGTTTGTAGAAGAAGAGAAGAAGAAAGAAAAAGGTCAACTGGAAAAGGAAAAACATATATATGAAAATGAAGTTGGATCTGAACTACAAACTAAGATGTGAAAATATGTTTGAAATCAGAATAAGAATGTAAATTAACACGCAGAACATTGCACCTGAAGCTTGAGATTCATAAGGGACAAGCTGGATAAGCTGTCTTATTGAACAGGAAAGAGTAAAGAGTACCACAAAATGAACACCCATGCCTGTGGCTGAAGATTAAGAAATCGGTTCTCCTGTGAAGAACAGATTTTAATTTTCTTAGTCAGCAGAAGGCTGCACTTAGATAAAATCTGAATCTAGTTGCACTTGGCCATTGTGAAAAGACATTCAGAGTATTATTTTTATACAGAACTACTTTAATTTTATATGGAAGAAGGTAAATAGTCATAGCAAATAGACATTTATGTCTCCTGCTATACATAGGCCCAATGATTTGTAAAGGTTTTTATGCTGCCGTACCTATAACGTTTATGTTATATATACACTTTTTCCTGGAGACCGATCTGAGCCAGCTAAATGTTTACAGTCAGGTACTGCACTAGACACCTTAATTTTCTGCCAAAGCCTAACTTTATACAGCTGCTGTGGTTGTGATGAGGGGGGAGGAAATTGCATTGTGAGAAAATCAAGGCAAATGAAATAAAACTTGGTTCTTACCATTAAAGTCCAAGCTTTCTTTTTCAGAAGAAGAAGATAATCCAGACGTTATCTGTTGTTATCAACCACTTGAGTAACATAATTGAAGCTCTACCCTGCTCCACTTCATCTGAATTGGTTGGAAGTTGTAGTGAAGCTATAACGGCTTCTTTTTAGATATAAAATTCATTAGCTTAATATTACACTCAAATTTGTCCCCATTTCAGTTTAAACCAATGTTGCTCCATCCTTGAAGAAAGATAGATTTATCACACCAGATCACACACACCACACACTAATTTAGAATGGCTTAGATTATCAAAATAGAACAATAAAACAGGCGGAGGGAAGCTGTTCCTAGAAATACTGCTATATTTCCAGGCTTTAGTTTTATAACTCTGAATGCGGAATCTCCAGAATTTTTTCCTTTGTACAATTCAGATGTGGATGTTGAGTGTGGCTGCCTTAACAAGAACTAGTGACAAATATGTCAGCTGTCCGGAATCATTAGGTGTGAGTTGGAAAGCCATATAAGTTTGTTGCATAAATAAATATCTACACAAGTAATCCTTATGACTAAAGTTACATATGTTGCAGCTCCCCTGTGGTCACGATTATGATCTGGGCATTTGGCAACCCATTCTTACAATAGGTTGCCAGTGCCTCACGATCATGTAATTGCCATTTACAATCTTCCCCAGAGAGTGAATGGGGGAAGCTGGCATGGAAGGTCAAAAGCTACTGCCGCCTGCTGAGAGGACTTCCTTTTGTCTCTGGGGACTGGCTGAAAAAGGCCCATGCCAAAATTCAAGTAGAATTTTCAGGCTTGGCATCACAAAAAGTAGACTCTAAGCATCTCTCATGAGGGAAGTGGTGGCTCAGTGGCTAAGACGCTGAGCTTGTCAATCAGAAAGTTCAGCAGTTCGGCGGTTCAAATCCCGAGCACTGTGTAACGGAGTGAGTTCCCGTTACTTGTCTCAGCTTCTGCTAACCTAGCAGTTCGAAAGCATGTAAAAATGCAAGTAGAAAACTAGGGACCACTTTTGGTGGGAAGGTAATAGCGTTCTGTGTGCCTTTGGCATTTAGTCATGCCGGGCACATGACCATGGAGACGTCTTTGGACAGCGCTGGCTCTTCTGCTTTGAAATGGAGATGAGCACCACCCCCTAGAGTTGGGAACAACTAACACGTATGTGTGAGGGGAACCTTTACCTTTCCCTATCTCTCATCTTCCCAGATCTTGATGCAGATGCAGTTGTAAGGTTATTAATAGATTTTTTCATTAGCTACCAAATCGACTGCAAAAATTCAGATGACCACTAGATGGAAGCAGAGTTACGTTTTCTTATCTCCTGCTATCAGCTAGATCATTTGGACCTTTGCAGTCTAAATATGGGCATTCTTGAATCATTATCTGGCCTGCTCATTTTAAAAACCTTTTTAATTACTTTTATCTTACTCATTTCCAGTTCAACCACATCCTGTAAATTGATTCATGAAAATACTTCTAATACTGGAATTTCCAAAATAGTGCTCAGGGGCACCTCTCTGAACACCTCCGCAGGTTTAAAATAAATGCTACTACTACAGAACAATACTTCACTGTGGCCAAAGAAATAAAATTAGACTGATCCAATAATAACCCGAAAGAACAAATCAGAATGACCAGGTTATTTAGTAAAGAATGGAGATAACAGTTCCTGATGAGTATCTCTGCAGAGGAGGCAATACAGAATAATGTGTTCCCTCATTTCAATTACTCTTCTACCACACATGGACACAGTCTCTGTTCAAAGGGGATCTTCTCATATTTTCCTTCAGTAACTGCTGTTCAGAGGTCATTGAATCTGGCCAAAGGTGAAGCCCTCCTGAATTTTTACATGGCTTGTTACACGGCTAAGATGTCTAGCTGGTTGGAGAAGATGTACAGAATGGTTCAAGAAGATGTTTCTTGTTAGAACTGGAAAATCTTCTATTTGAGATCAGCTAGCGCATGTTCATAATCCATCAAAATAATGGCTGCCCATAAAAAGGGCTTTCTTTGCTATCACAGTAAGTTAAGTGTCTCATATGATTTTCACTATGACAATTGTTTTGTGTGAATTGACAATCTTCTCCAGTGACAACCATTTTGCAAATGCATGAATGACGCACCTCTTAAAATTTCAAGTATTCCACTGTTCCAAACAACTTGGGGATGCCTTTATAAATTTATGTCCCTGCTAGTGGATAATCTCTCTTTTTTCAGGTCCTCAGACTCTACATTCACTACACAAGCAGGAGAAATTGGTCTACTCATCCCTCCTTCACCCTTTTCTAATTAAATATATATACGGAGCTTCGCCACATCATTATCTGCTCATTTGCAAAGTATCCCAAAGGCCTTTTAAACTCAAGGTGTGTCTTTTTCCACTTTGTCCTCACCACTCAGGGACCTAAAACATGTTTAGAATTATCCTGAGCAATAGAGAGCACTATTACACAATGCTGCAGATGGAAGGCAGACTCTGCTTCATTCTTGGTGAGCGGATCAGTCAGCTGATACACTGTCAATCTTCCTTTTTGTCTTTTAATTAACACACAAAACAGTTTTTTCTCAAGCTGGACTGTAGGACAGGCATCTAGGCCTGGGCATACCTAGGATGCATAAGCGCACCAGCGTGCCTAACATCCCTGTCTTACTGTCTCCATTTACCTGCATATACTTTCTTTGTTCATGTTTATACTTATACCTGTTATCTTGTACATGTTTAACAAACAAATAAAATAAAAAATAAAATAAAAAAATCTTGTGTAATCCATTTATGGAATAGCGTGGAAGAAAAATATTTTCTTCTGTCAGAGAAGCAGAGGATTAGAGATTTTGCAGTAGGTGTGTATTGTGGCTTTTTATTTTATATTACGTACTAGCATCTTCAAGTGGCTGGAGATATGTCCAAAAAAGTTTCTATATAGTCCTCAACAGGCAATGACTAGTTCAGAAGAAATCAAAGTGTACCCTGTTTTTAATTGAATCCATTACTTTATGGACTCGTTGGATTATGTAGCTTCTAATCCTTGGAACCTCAGGTTCTTTTTCTTTTTGATTTAAACCTTATACTCTGGTCTTATATTTCTCCAAGTCTATTGTATATTCAAGCTCAAATGATTCTACTTTGGACAATTTAGGAGAAGACCTAGTTCTCTTGAAAAGGCTCTAATGCTGGGAAAGCTGGAAAAAGTAGAAGAGGACAAGAAATAGTAGGGTAGATGGGCTGTTTACAAGAGTGATGGGTGCACAATTAGAAGACCTGAAAGACCATGTTAAGGGCAGAGTGTCATGGAAGAAATCTATATACAGTATATGGTTGCTAAGAGGTAACAATGACTTGATGGCACATCATCTATGTACGGCTAAAACACTCGTCTGTAATCTTTAACTGGGCAAACCGGTGCATCACACAGTGAAATCTTTTCAACCAAGGTATCTAAACTTACAGAAAGCATCCTAAACCCAGGATCCAGAACTCTCCTAGAACTGAAATTTGGCAAATGTTATAAAATATTTTATGACAATTATGATACATTTTTATGACATAATACAAAATGTCATAAAGCATTTTCTGTGGCCAACTCCTAATGTTTGACTATGCTATACTGTTCACTGTGGGCTACTTCCAAGGCAGATTCATCTCCAAGTATGTCCCTGAATTTTTGAGAACTTTTCCAGTACATTAACTTTGTCATTGTTGAAGGAATTGAGGAATCTGGTAAGGCAGGGGTCTCCAACTCCTGGGCTACAGTCTACTACCAGACCTTGAGCTATCTGGAAACAGACCATGGAAGTGGTGGGTGCGTGTGCATGCACAAGCACCACCACTTGGCCAAGCGGCAGGCGAGTGTGTGTGCCTGTGCTGTATTTGTGTGAGTGATGGGCACATGTGCCCATCGCTCACACAAATGGACATGTGTGCATGTGCTTGCCTGCCACTTGCGCAGAACCGTCCCCTCTACCTCCCCAAGGAGGAACTGCAAATTTGGAAAGGTTGGAGAGCTCTGGTAAGGGAATATCTCTGAAAGTAGAGCTGTGCTTCTGGCTGTACAGGTAGTTCTCAAGTTATGACCATAATTGGGCCCAAAATGTATGTTGCTAAATGAAACATTTGTTAAGTGAATTGCCCCATTTTATGACTTTTTGTACCACAGCTGTCAAGTGAATCATGGCAGCTGATAAATTAGTAAGCTAATTGTTATGTGAATCTGGCTTCCCCACTGACTTCACTTGTCAGGTCACAAAAGATCATATGACCCTGGGACACAGCACTGGTCGTAAATATGAACCAGTTGCAAGCATCTGAATTTTGATCATATGATCATGGGGATGGGGCAAAGGTCGTAACTATGAAAAACGGTCATAAGTCACATTTTCAGTGCCGTTGTAACTTTGGTCACTAAATGAACTGTTGTAAGTTGAGGACTACCTGTAATTATATTTTAAGGAAAACTGTATACAAATACAAGCAGTCCATGTGAATTACATCACATTAATTACTTTCAGTATTCATTAATTACTGTTAGTGCATATATGCAAATGTGTAGCTTTGAACAATTTTCCTCAAGAAATAAATGAAGTTTATGATTTTTGATTTGTTTGTGTTCTCTTTATCTATTTTTAGGATTTGTGTAGGGAACTAATCACACTGAAGGTCAGATTTATGCAAAAATATTGAAAATTGAAACTTTTAAGCACCAATGTGTAACAGGTGAACCAAACCAAATCATAGCTAGGAATGGGGCCAACCATGGAATTTCTCTGCTTTGTCAGAATGACAAAATTGGGAACTATGGTCTTGTGATGCAAGGTCCTCGTCTTTGTTTCTTTTGTGTGTGTATGTGTGTGTGACATGTCATGATTCATGTAGTCCAGCTCTGCTTTTAATCAGACAGACCCCGCAACACTACCATTTGACATCTATTATTTTTGCAGTCTCCAGATCATTGAAAACATACTGAAGAAATCGGATGGCAAAACCTAAGAGATCAAAAACGTAAAATATACTTTTATGCTGGTTCACAAGAATTTGAGAAAACCAAAGCATGTAATTAATCAAATTACTCCAATGTTACTCTGCTGTATTTTGTATGTGTGAAAATATATGTACTACGATGAAGATGCTTAGTATTCTGCAGGGAAACACAGATTAAAGAAATGGTAGTACTTGAGTGGGCCAATTCTACCAGGCTGTGCCCAGTTTTTCCTCAGAAAATCCTCCCATTGGTAATGAAGATAAGGGTTTTTTTTGTATTAAAAATGATCTCAATAAACAAGTAGGCTTCATCCTTGATTTTCCAGCATCCTAGATTTCTCTCCTTATTCTTTACATTAACAACCTTGTCAAACAGGATAAAACCACGTATTTAATAATGAAGACAGATCTAAACAAAGCAGAGGTGCCTAACAGTGAATTAAACTTATTTCAGGATCATCTTTATCCCAAAGCAACCTGGGAATTGGACTTCTCTATCCATCCATTCAGCTATTAAGTAAAAAAAGACCAAACTGGTAATTGTTGTTTGTATTTTAAAGAGCAAATATGAACATGTCAGAAGTTAACTATCACAAGATATATGAAAAAGGGACTGCAGTAACATAGATAGTCCTCAGTTTACAACAGTTCATTTAATGACCAAAGTTACAATGGCATTGAAAAAAGTGACTTGATGTCTGTTGCAGTGTCCGAGGTCATGTGATCAAAATGCAGACACTTAGCAACTGACACATATTTATGATGGTTGCAGCATCCTGAGGTCATATGATCCCCTTTTGTGACCTTATGACAAGCAAAGCCAATGGGGAAGCCAGATTCACTTAACAACCGTGTCACTAACTTAACAACTGCAATGATTCAGTTAACACCCCGGGGCAAGAAAGGCCATAAAACGGGGCAAAGTCCACTTAACAAATGTCTCACTTTACAAGAGAAATTTCGAGCGCAATTGTGGTCCTAAGCGGAGAACTTCCTGTACCTCACACTTTAGAAAGCCAAATTAAGGTCCTAGCATCCCAATTAGTGGGTGAAAGGATCTTATTCCGAATGTGATCAATTAAAAAAACAAAAAACCACCCGAATGCATCCAGCACTGAGGCGGCTCGTTTTGTCATCGGGTCCAACCGGAAAGGCCGCAGCCCTGGGGGGAAAAAGCTGCCTACTACATCACTTCAGGGGTTTCAGGTAAATGAAATAATCTGGGCTTTTTCCCCCTCTCATCTGCACCTGCCCCGAGTTGGGCGCCCCGGGCCAAGCGCAGGTGCCCGTCCGAGCTGGATCTGCAGCCGAAGCGGGAGTCGGCCAAGGTCGCCCTCTGCGGCAAAGGCGGCGGGAGGAGAGCAGGAAGCGGCCCAGCCCTCCTCCTCTTCCCAGCTCGCCGCCGTTCAGGGGCGCTCGCTCCGCCTTCTCCGGCCGGGGGTCAGCAGCGCGGGGCGGGCAGGAACCGGGAGGACGGACGGAGCCGCTGCCCGCATTCCAGGGCAAAGCCTCTCCGGGCGGCTTTCGCAGAAGTGGCAGGCGGGCTTCCCTCGCGATCTCCCCCGCGGCCCTTCAGGTCGCAGCGAGCGCAAAGCCCCGGAGCTGACCTTGGCAAAGGATGCGGGTCAGAGGAGCCCCTTAGGGACTGGGGAGACCCTCCCGGGAAACGGCTAGCGGTGGGCTAGCTCGGGAGTCCGAGGAAGCTCCCTGGGGCGAGGCAGGGCAAAGCGGCTCCTTCTGTTTGGACCTGGGCTCTTTTTTTCCACGCGTCCCTAACACGTGGCTGGGAATCAGGAGCGTGAATGATGCCCCCGCACTGCTGCCGCCTCGGACACGGCTGGGTTAGGGCTTCCCGCAGACTAGAAGGGGAGCGAGCCTCTCCCTCCGGCGCTCCCACATTCATCGAGAAATAATTAAAAGGGAAAAAAATCCTCCCAGGCCGCAGCTGGGGAGGGGGGGGGCAGAAAGACCCGGAAAACCCCTC
>JANHFQ010009748.1:308458-322060 GCA_032468035.1 Aparallactus werneri | reverse complement strand
AAGGTAACAGGTATGCTGGGATACAAAGTACCGAAATCAGCTTCCTCCCTCATATATAGGCAGTAAGCCAAAGCACAAACATAAAAATAGACTTCATTGTATCCTTGTCAATCTGCTACTGAATTGAAGTCATAAATAAATAAAATGGCAAAGCAATTATTTTGGCATTTTAAAGGCTTACTGATATACTATTATATAAATGTTCATGGGCAGAGTCCATTTTATCACACAAATGAAATTTTACTAGTCAGCTATTATTTAGTGTGGGTTTGGAAGGCTGTGAAATACCTGTGGATGCAAACAACTGAAATTTGCAGTTACATGTAGAATTTTGTGGCTTTTCCATCTATTGATTTCCCTCCTCCCCTTTGGCACCCATAATGTATATGGACGTATACAAAATGTTAGTAACACTGTGCACCTGACAACATAGAAGGTTAGTCCAGCAATGTGGAAAGGATGTTTCTTTAGTTTTCACTTCCAAAATTTATAAAATGAATTAGCAATGTAACTTATGGCTCTTTCATTATGTCCAAACAAGTCATTTCACACGGGGGGTTTTGGGGTGGGAGGTAGAAGCTATTCTAGCAAAGGCATGTGCATATATGATGCATAGAACGTTGAAAGTGCTTAAATTAGCATATAAAATCCTCCTTTCCATTGTATACACAACATAAAGAGTATATAACACTGTACACTAGAATACTTGTAATATTTCAGAAAATTACATTAAGTATCCCAGAATATTTCCTGGTAAATTTTCAATTTAAAGCACTGTAGTAAATCAATCTCACTGATCTCTAATCCAATTTATGCCATAATAAATTGGTTAAGATGTCACAAGATTTTATTTTTGCTCTTTTAGGTTAGCATAGTTACTGTTGTACATTATGGTGAACTAGAAATGTTCTTAATTAGAGATGTTTAATTGTTAGAGCCATAAATCTACTTTAAAGGTCTTCAGATTTAAAATTATTGATACCAGAAAGAGAAGAGTAATTGTATATTTCTGTCATCTAACAACTTTTAGTAGAGTCTGAATATACAAAACATCTACATGCTTGAGGAATTCACAGTAGCTGGATAAAATATTCTAAATATGAATTGGATGCTTTTTAAAGAGAAGCATAAAATTATGATTTCCTTGCTGAATTATGGCAAAGGTCTAACTCTGGCCAACAGTTGATTTTTGGAAATGCTCAACATAGTGGTCTAATATCTGGCTTATTTTTTTTCATAAGCATCTGGGAATGCCTTTTTTATCTCTATCCATGGAGGTCCCATTTTTAGCCATCATGTGACATATGCAATGAAGACCTATTCTTTGATCAGGCTCTGTTTACTTCTGTAATTCTGCTGTTTATAACCTGTATACAGTATATTTGCTTATGTCAGATATCAACCTATTCTCAAAACCTTGTATGTTTCATGACACAGAAATAAAGAAATACAACCATTTTGATATGTCATTGAGCAGCGTATTTATATCACATACTTTACAAGGAAGTACACTTCAGAATTTAGTGACACTTAACGGGAAAACAGAATTATAAGCTATTGTTTTATTGCAAGTCCAAATGCTACTGTGGCTGCAATGTTCTGGAAAAACGGATGTAAACATTCTTATCAAACTGTTAGGTTGTGTACATGTGGAAATATTGCCTAAGAATTTTTGAGGTGTTTCCACTCCCCCCCCCCAGACATGGCTAGACTAAAACAGAATTACAAGAGACTTTTTGAAATCAGTTTCGATATAAGCGTCATGCATATATGACTAAGTCTAGACTCGCACCACATATGTGCTTACCAGTTTTGCAGTCAGTCAGTAAAACTGTCACACGTTATCTTGCCAAACTGATGAGGATGGCTTGTGTCAGTAAGGGGTTGTTAAATGTCAATGCAATTGGCATAAACTGTTTCAGTTAATTAGTTTTAATTATTTGTAGCCAAATATAGAAGTGCATAAACCATATTGTAATCTGAAAGGTATTGCTTTGGAATAAAGCAGGAAAACCTTTATATCCACTTTCGGTGCTGTTGCTGCTTTATTTAGGAAAACAGTGTTTTAAAAAAGGAAGGAGGTGTGATTATTATATTTTGTATGTAAATCCTAAATAGCAAGAGCTGAAAGAAAAAATAATTCGCTATAAAGCAATGTTCCTGCAAGAGGTCTCTGATAGGTAATAGAAAACAGTGAATAAGTGATTTGTGCTCATGGTATTTATATCCTGAGGAACAGACAGTGGCAAAAGCTGAAAACTTGTGCCACCCTTAGCATTACAATACTGTGACTTCCCAGGAAGCAAATCCAGCTGCTAAAACCAGACTATTGCAAACCTTGCTGAACAGAAAAGGCACAAGCGAAAAGCTGCAGCTGGTAAATAAGGAAGATGGCTGTAAGTTTGCATGTTGATTTTATATGACCCTCAAAATTATATGCAAAACCTTCTCAATATAGTTCCAGCTGTTTTTACTTCTTTTCCCAATCTATTTGTAGCTGTTTACTTCTCAAACAAAAGAAGCTGGGGAGGTTTCAAAGAGACATAATGAGGTCAGCAGCATCCTAGTTGATTTGGTTCATCATCTTTCCACCACTTAAAAACAAAACAATTAAAAAGGAGTAGCTCTTTTTTACAGCAACAAGAGTCTACAACCTTCCAGGATTCAGCTTCAATTTCATGATTTAGCTGGAAAAAAATCAAGCCACAACCTGAGGGGGGGGGGGGGAAGAGGTATGGGAGAGAAAAACTTTTGAACCAACCCTGGATTTGCAAAATGCATGTTGGGAAATGTAAGCCAAAGGTGTGTGACTGGACAGCTTTTCACGGACTCATTTTGATGAACTTAAGTTGCCTAAATAGTTGCACACATATAAATTATCTGATATCAATTGTGCATGTTCAAAATAACATTTGTTTGTAAATGGCAAGAAACAAACATCCTCAAAAGAAACCCTCAAAAGCTATACAGTGTTTAAAGCTGTTGAGGTATTTTATTCCCTTTTCAGTAAGCAAATCTTAAAACATGTTTATACAACAGAGCCTCTATATTTGGCAAACCTGCTCTTAAAGCAAGAGATTGATTGATTGATACGGTAGTAACCATTTCTCTTAAAATGTGTGATAAATGTGGGATTCATATTACATCTAATAATACACAATAAGTCTATTTCAATTGCTGGAAAGTGTATATTCTCAGTCAAAACTTTAAAACAGCCTTTCTCAACTTGGGTTCCATGAGAGGTCATTATTATATTAAAAAATACTGTTTTTTTAACTTTGTGTGCCATGCAATAATGCCAACACTCCCAAAGGTGGGAATTTTTACATGTTGCAATCCAGCTTACTAATCATAGTAATGTACTGTGAGCTTTAGATAGAACAATTCTTATGCAATGGTTTTCTGAGCCTTGAAAATTATTTCAAGGCTTCCTCCAGGGGGGAAAATGGTTGAGAAAGGCTGTTTTGGACTCTTGAGTGGGCTGGACATTGATTAAATGAACATATTTACTTTCTAATTGCTTCCAAATTTGTACAGACAAAATATGAATTGGTTTATAGTACCACTTATAAAGGTGCAGAAACACAGGATATATTGGGACAAAACATTACAGAAACAAATGTTTCCTTCTACACCTGTTCTTATTGAAACACCAATTTTCTGACATAAATTAATGCCACCATCCTTGTAGAACACAGATATTGACATTTTGTTACACAAAATATTATACCATTTTAAACTTCCTAAGACATCAGTTATGAGTAATCCATGGGGTAAAATATGTAAACTTTCTCAGGCATGATTTTCTATCTCAATATGAATTTTCATCAGAAAAAAAGCAGGCAAACCCATCTGACAGTAAAGGAAGGAAATATTTCCAACTTCCAGAAGTGAGATGAATTGAACAAACTACATATTTGGCTGCCAGTTTTAATTCTTACAAGAAACTGTATAGAAACATCAAAAATAAAAAAACTTTACCTTGAAGATTTATGTTGAGGTGGTGAAGTGAATAGAAGATAAGAATAACCAAAACAAAAATCAGTCCAAAACTCATTTTGAGGGTCTGTATATTAAAGAAGAGGCATCTTGTTTTCAAGGAAATACAAAAAAATGAAGTTGCTACAAAATTGGTCTATATATTTCTGGTGCAAATTTTTTGAGGCAAAGAAATATCTTTTGGCATTTGGCACTCCAAGGGACAATATTTTAATACTGGCACAAGCTAAAAATTCACACCAAAGAACAAGTACAAGATATGAAACCCTCATGTGGCTGATAATAGTAAACAAACCTGCTGAGGCATTATTTCAAAAGCTGATCCAAAACATTTTTAATAGATTTGTGTTTTACTAAATCTTAAAAGGGGGAAAATAAATTCAAATATCCTCTAAAAAAGCAGCAGTTGCTGGAATGAACCATTTGAAGTTCAGCCATCAATAAACATGGGATTCTTCATGACTTAATACACTGACACGTGAGGCTGGGCCTGTGGCACTTCGGATTACCTCCATCCACCTAAGCAAGAAGAACGACAAACATCAGGACTTACTACACTGCACAGGTGGGAAGCTTTTCTGTTGTGGATGTGGCTTCATAGAAGATGTTTACCTATTAGGTGAGTTTGGGAGAGCTCAGTAGGATGGGAAGAGGGAAGGAGTAGACGGCTCTCCTCCTGTCTGCAGAACACCTTCTTTCCCAACTCTATTCCAGCCTGTTTTTCCAACAGCTGATCTGGTTGGCCAGAATGGGATGGAGTTGAGGAAGAACAATGGAGATAACTCTTCCCATAGGTTGTCCCAAAGGCATAGGTTGCCTTTTCCATCCTAATAGCCTTGCTAAACATTAAGAGGACCACAGTGGGATACAGGAAGAAAAAGTGAACTGGAATGCCCATCTTTGTTCCACCCATTTCACATTCAATTCTCTGGGACAATCAACTAGGCATGGGAATTCTGATGGGACCTCGTATGGGAAGACCTTAAATCCTCCACTCTGAACAGTGTGATGGCAGAGGAAAAAAGAGTGTAGTAGTAGTTCCATGCAAGAGGTTTATCAACCTCAGCAGGCTTAAGATGTGCTTCAACTCCCAGAATTCCCCAGCCAGCATTAAGTCCACACACTCTAAAGTTGTTGGAATTTGAGAAATCCTGCACTCGACCGCCATTTGTAAACTAAATTTACCTATATTATAGAGCAAGTCACATTTATTTAAATGCATTTTGCTACAGGATATTTAGGCTTCACTACAGAAAGTCTGAAAATTTACAAGACCAGTACCACATTTTTCACTTTCTTGTTAGATGGAAATGATTATTCAGATTGCTAATGTTTTTGGCTGTTTCTTACTCTTACCTACCAATCCCATCCCAAAAGATTTCTGTCCTGCACAATTACATTTCAGTTAATACATGTAAGTAAACAATCTATGGGCCATTATATCCTACACGGCTGGGTTCAATGCCAGATTAGCCTAGGTCTAAGTCATGCACAGAACATTTTGTTCACCTCTAGTATGAACTATACCTATAACTTTGATTTCTCAACAAAAACAAACAGCTTGTGAGGTATGAGAGGCCTTAAAGCAATCTTCTCTCCTGGGTGAATAATTCTGCACACATTGCAAACATGATAAATTCTTTATATCAATGTTTTAGTATTCTCATAAAGAACTATCAAAATATTTGGGGAATTTTTAAAATTACAATCCCTACTCCCCATTTCAAAACTTTAGATACCTCACATTTCAGTTTCACAGCGTATTGATATTCTTTCACAAGATATTGCCAGATTTTAGTGCTTTTTAAAATGCTTGTGACATCTTGTCTTAAGACTGATACAAGATTTTGGAAATGATGCAGGAGATAAGCAAAATATGTGATTTAGTGATCTTGAGAGATTCTTTGGTCTTGACTGGAAAAATCTGCACCCAACACATTTTGTAGGAAACAATTTGGCATTTTAGCTCATGTTGCTTTACTTAAACTGGCTGGATTATAACAGTACTTATTACCCATCCATTTTTGATGATACAATTTAACAGTATAGTATCTAGTAAAATCATAGTAAACAAACATACCTTTCAAATGTGTATTCACTCTCCGCCCTAAAATAGTACACATGGGATTTGAAGTGTAGCTTAAAGACATAGCCTTTATTAATGTTCTCAGATTCAGAAGGAATGGTAAGAGAATAGCCCAGCAGAGGAAGGCTAGCTAAGGGATGATTGTCCTAAAAACAAAAGGCAATAGAGGTTGTGTAAGGGCCTCGCTTCACAGATTGACAAAACTGCATGCAAAGAGCTTCAAAACTAACTTCCTACCATTAAATTCCAATGTGTTTCAAAAGCAAAAGACAAAGCCCAGGAAGGTCCTCTCCAAAAGACATTGGCTTCTTATCTTGCCCTTGTATCAGAGGTGGTATTCAGCCAGTTCCAACAGGTTCCCGAGAACCGGTAGCGGTAATTTTGAGAACTGGAAAAAGGCCACCTCTGATTGGCCAACCACATAGCCACACCCACCAAGCCATGCCCACAGAGTAGGTAGCAAAAAATTTTGACTCCTACCACTGCATTGTAGACATTCTTATGGGTTGGAATTTGCTCTAGATTGTCTTTCCTTAGATTTTTTTACCACATCTTTTCTTTCATGTACAACTCAAGGCAGCAAACATGCCAATTCTTTCTATTTTCCCCAGAAAAAAACCCTGTTTGGTGAGTTAAGAATGAGTGACTGGACCACAGTTACCCAGCTGTTTTTCATGCACAAGGCGGTACTAGAACTCACTATCTCCTGGTTTATTGGCCAGCACTTTCACCACTACACTCAGAGCCCAGTGAGTGAATGACGAAATTTACATGATTTATATAACTGCTCATCTATGACTCTGAGCAACACCCAAGGATAAAACAAAGTCTCTGCTCATAAAAATCAACAATGGCAGAATTTACCTAACCTCCTAAATCCAATGCCTAGGGAAACAACCGGGTCTTTAGTACTTTACAAAAAGGTAATTCTCTTGTGCAGAAGGCAATCTCTTCCCCATACTCTGTATCTGACCAGAACTGAGAAGAGTTTCTGTGAAAGGGACCCCTCAGAAATTGCACCTAAATGTGAATCACTCCTGGGACAATTCCTACACTCCCTATAATGTGGCTGGAAACATAGCTTTTCATGTTCCTGTTGTCTACTGTATTTATTTTTGACCAGGTGTGCAAGGGGAAAGGAGTGGTTGCTCATCATTCTGTAGCTTTTAAGTGGTTATTTGTGAGTTATAAGGAATCTCGCATGGAAAGGATGGTCAGAATACTCTATGGTTCATGGTAGACTTTGACCTTCATCCACAGTGCATGATCACTGGCAACAACTTATTTCAGTTTCTTGAGCAAGCAAAGTTTCCACAGTACACACAGGCGGTCCTTGCTTATCAATACTCAGCAACCATTCAAAGTTGCAAAGTTCTGAAAAAACAATTATATGACCAATTGATGACTATTTTTTACCTTTGCAGTATTCCTCAGTTCATGTACACCATTAGTCATATGTAGTGTTCCGAGTCTGACCTGTGTTTTTTTTTCTCCCATCTACTTGCAGAGCAGAGATATTGGAGAGGAAGGGATGGCAAGAGAGTAAGCTGTTTGTTCTTCTACACATCAAAAACAATGCAACTGCACTGGCAGCCTGGAGCTAGGACCCACAACTGCACTATGCAAGCAGCTTGCAAAATATTTTCATGAAATCTCTTTCTATCCAATCTCTTTGCTCTGGAAAGAATGGCAGAGCAGAGAGATCAAAGAGGATGAGATCGAGAGTAAACTGTTAGCTCTTTTATACATGAAAAGTAATGTGACAGTAAAGTTAACAGGAAAATGTTCATGTAACTTCAATTTCTGATGTTCCCTACTGGCTTCCCAAAAGCAAAGTCAATGAGAAAGCTGGAAGGAAGCTGGAAATCACAGTCACATGGTGTCCTCCCTTAATGACAAATGGGACTGCAGGAACTGCCATTGCTAAATGGCACAGATACACAGTGTTGAACTTTATGACCATGTTGCTTAACGATGGGGATTTTGGACTAGTACTAGCTTTGGTGGGCTTGCTTCATGAAATTTGGACTATTAAGAAAAGCCCACCATACATAGTTTACACAAGAAATCTCTGTCCAAGGGAAGTACCTAACTACATTATTTCAAACACTTGTGGCTCAGTATCTTAAAGACCATAAGACAGGAAGCACAACAAAACCATGGCAAGGAGAAATAGGGAGAGTGCCATCTTCTTGAACCTCCTCCCTAGCTGACACCAAAAGTATATTTGAAGGTAGCTGAATAAGGTTTTTTTTTCAAGAAAAAGCCCATAGTTCAGGTGATTGCTCTGATCTTCAAGATAATGATGCTATAGTATTGAAGCAAAGAATTACATTGCCATTGGACAGTGCAATAGATGAAAGAGGGCTAAAAAGTCTTAACATTATAAGGGGGCTCTGTAGCTTAAACTCTTATGTGTGATGCACAGAGTCCATAAAGAAGCCACTGGATGGAACAAGAAGGCAAGAAGCAGAAAGAATGAGGCTGCATTGCTTCTTTCGCTCCCTCATTGATTTTCCGTGCTCCATCTGCTTCCAATCTGTTTGGTTCCTCTGTTTTCTACACAGCTACATTTGTGCCAACATAAATCTGGACATCACATTTCAACTGCTACTTTCTTACTATAAAATTAACCTTTTCCAGAAGCAAAATACCACAAATAACCTTCTCTTTTGGGGGCAGCAGGAATGTACCTTTTTAATTTTCTTAATAAAGGATTAACAAGTCTGCAAGTTACATAGAGGTCTAGACAGCAGATTTCTGTAGCCGTGCAGACTTCTGCAGATAAAATTTGGATTAGTTTTATCTGCAGAGTTATTAATCATGCACTTCCACTTAAACACACCTGTGAAATCGTGAAGCATTTAGAATTCTCAGAAACCCATCAAGTGCCTTTGGAATAAACTGTAGAATTCAGTGCTGATTTTTCTCTCCAAGTTGTTTATCCATAATTAATTATCCCTGCAGCTAATCCATTTTCTGTAAAGTGCTTCATATTAATTAATCTCAAATATCCTTGGGTGTACCCTTCCTCAGAAAAAGGAAATGTATGAACCAAAGCCACCATTAACAGAATAGCAGCTTTCAAACAGCACTCATGAAAGTGCACAATTTCATTGCAGGAATTTTTTTAATACAGGCTGCTCTTGACTTATGACTATTCAAACCACCTGATCAAACCATTCAACCATTCATTCAGCTAAGAGCCAGTTTGGTCTAGTAGGGAAGGCACTAGGTGAGAAACCAGGAGATTGCGAGTTCTAGTCTGGCCTTAGTCATGAAAGTTGTATGAGTGACTGGGTCAGTCACTCTCTCAGCCCACCCCACCCCACAGCATTGTTGTGAGGAAAAAGGGAAAGGAGGACTATTAGGTATGTTTACCACCTTGAATTACTTATTAAACAATAATAAAAGCAGGATTAAAATGTAATAAATAAACCAACTATCAGCCACAAAGTTACAATGGCACTGAACAAATGGTGGTTACAACCAGTCCTTGGGAGTTCCAGCAATCCCAACACCCCCATGATCATGTGATCATAATCTGGGTGCTTGTAAACCCCACTTGCACTTATGACTGATTGCCAAACGCAGCGCAATTATGCAATTGCCATTTTGCAACCTACCCTGCTGGCTTCCTAAGAACGTCTATGGAGAAGCCAGCAGGAAGGTCGCCAGTAAATCTTGAGGTAAATCTTCCCACTGGTGCACCCTCCCCCAAATCCTCTGCGATTGCACTGTGCCAGCCACTCGTGTATCGTCCCCAATGCACATTGCCCCCCCATGGTCTCTGATTTGTGTGGCACCTCTTGCACACCCCTTGCACTCCTCCTGATTCTCATTACACCTCTTGTGCACCCTCTCACATAGTCCCTTATCCTTCCTGACCCACACAACAGCTCTCACGGACCCTCTTATATCCTCCCCAATCCATGCAATGCCCTTCATGCATCTCTTATGCATCCCCTCACACTCTGCCTGACCCAAGCACTACTCCAGCGCACTGCACTTCCTTTCACTCTCCCTGACCCATACCTCTCACCTTCTCACATCCCCCATCATCTTTTTCGATCTACACAGCCCCTCACTCTCCACAACCCATGTGCCACCTCTTGCACAATCCCTTACACACACACACACACACTCTGATCATTCCCCATACCTCCTTGCTCCAACCCTCACCTGGCAACAGCCACTCACCCGCCCATGAGCGACTTACAACTTCCTACTGCCTTTCCGAAGACTGTTGGATGTGGGAAGCTGACAAGAATTTGACTCATCTAATGTGTGTAATAACCAGGACTACACACATTGCTATTATTCAGTGATCTAGTCATGCTTTAGATCCACATTACTTAGCGATGAAAAGTCTTACCCCAACTGCTGTTATAAGTCAAGGACTATCTATACGAACTCTCCTCAGGCTAATCAAGCTGTATTCCAATCCTCTAATGCAAAAAAACTTAAAGATTATTTTTTTGCTTTCAGAAGAATCAAATTACCTGGTGAGATTTGTAGAAAAACATGCAGAAGTTGGTGAACACCACCCAAAGCTTCTGCCACCCATTGCTGTTTTTGAACTTTCGCAGGAGGTTTCCAGAAAGTTGGTTCTGAAAAAAAGGAGGGAAATAGTACAGGAAACAAAATAAAATACACGGAGATGGTAAAACAAGCTGATGGAAAGCAGGCAAGGCTCATGTAGAATGGCGTTTTTCTCCAGCTTAAATTGGAACGGTTTATTTTTGTTGAAAATGGTAATTGCACTTCAAGTTTCAAAATTGTTTCAGTCAGTGAGGTCGGCTTGTAAGTTGATTCTAGCAAGAAATAAATTATCTGCTGTTACCTTATTAGAAGCCCCACTCAAACTGAGGTGGTATTATTGGCAGACATGCAATTTTCTTGACAAAGTTACATAAGTGTTTTGCCCTTGTCTGTTTTCCGGAATGGTCTTTAGACTTCCCCGCTTATGTTCTAGGCCTGAAATTCCTGGCAAACCTGCTTCCAAATAGTTACCAGGGCTGCTTTGCTCCTGAGATCAGCCAAAACTAGCTAAATCCAGCCATTTGCAGAAGCAGATTTGATGCTGGAGTATTTATTTTTAAGGGCATGTGGCTAGAAGACAATTGTACTTTGATTCTAAATTACAATTCTTTGTGCTGATGGGGAAATTGATAAAGAATATTTCACCCAACACCACTTATATTAGGAAAATGAATGTATTCCTCTTAAATCATATTTAGAAAGGCAGCTTAATCACAATAACCTAAGCCCTACTGATTTTAATAGGTAAAACATAGGTAGATTGTAAACTCGTGTAAATGAGAGACCTTGCTTGGAATTAAGTTTTTGAAAACTTTTTTTGGGGTGAAATAGTTAAATTAAGGTGCTTTGGATTAAAGGTTTGCCTATCATATATTTGAAAGAAGCTAGATGCCAAATATCAAACACATCCAATGATTATGACAAAGGGGAGATAAACCCACACTTTAGCTTAAAAATAATCAGTCTTGCTGAATCTTTGCTCTTAGGGGAAAACGTTTATGTTCGTTTTTTGTTCTTCTTGACGTTTAACTGCATAATGAACTTTGCTCTTATCAAAGCAGCTAAAAGGAAACACTATTGCTTTCCAAATTGTCAACAGAGCTCACAAGCATTTTACTGTATTTTGAAAGCTTTCATTTTGACCCATTCCAGTTTCAAAAAACCAGACAGGATGTGTGTGTACTGGGCTACAATAACACACATGTAGTCCTAATTCTCTACATTTTGATTTTGGTTACCTCATTTTCTGAAGGGTATCATAAAAGGACAGGCTTTGCATTCGGTACCAGCAGACAAATGAAATGGAAACAGGCCGCTGATCACTGATCAGTCCAACAGGTGGGGAAGGACAGTCACTGACAGGGAGAGGGTCTTCTACCACAAGAAAAAGAGAAAGAAGGAGGGAAAGAAGGAAAGACACAGAGAGAAAGCATAAACTATAATGTTGATGTGACATTAAACACAGAATTAGGAAAGTATGACTGTAACTTGCTGGTCATGAGAAAAGCTGTGGAACTAAAGACAGATGTGTGAGTGCACAGGGATCTGCTTCTAGGTTGTTCGATGTGATAAACTTCAAGTATATGAGGACAATCTGGCTGCGACATTTGATCTCCAGAGATGAAGTCCTAGGATGATTCTGATAGAACATGTAACACACGCTCTCAGAAGTAAGAATCAAATATATTTGGAGGGAATTACAACTAGGTATGTCTGAATCCAAGGGAAACATTTAGTTAACATTTTTATTTTTAAAGCTATATGTTTATGTTTATGTTTATTAAATTTATACCCCACCCTTCTCCTGGGACTCAGGGCGGCTTACAGGGTAATAATTAAAAAGACATATGTACACATTAAAAATACATTAAATTAAACCCTATATAAAATCAGTCAATTTAAAAATAAAATAAAAACAACCCACTCCCTCAAGCCAGGCCGGCCTCTTCGAAAAGATAGGTCTTCAGATCTTTACGGAAGGTCCGGAGGTTGGGGGCAGTGCGAAGGTTCAGGGGCAGTTGATTCCATAAGACGGGCGCCCCCACAGAGAAGGCTCTCCTCCTGGGCTTTATGGGTTTGATGGTTGATTTTTCAGCTTGGCTTTAGTTTGGGGAGGTTGCCCAATAGTTATTGGGGCCACCATGAGACTCCAAATGAACAATTGCCTTCTTTTCTGTTTACAGTTCAACCATCGCCCCCCATTTAGGGAACCCCAAAGAACGGGCATTGGAAGCAGAGAAGAGCCGGGGGTCAAGGATCAGCGTCGGGACACAAACAGAGGACTTTACGGTGCCAGGGAGAGACAGGGGAACGTCTCTGAGCAATGGAGTTCTTCAACAGGCCGCAGAGACCTCGTCTACGAAAGGAAAGGCCCCCCAGGACTCTTCAAATGTTGGCCAGATGGACTTGGCTGAAGTTTTCGGCGGCCCCTTCAAAGTGGCCAAGAATGCCTTCCGGCCATTACCCGAGACAGAGAACATGGCTTCCGAGCTACAGACCGTCCAGGAGAATCCTGAAGGTCACAGCTCCGACCAACTTCCGTCCAGCACGGGTCTCCAGGAAGCTCAAGACGTTGGGGAACTTCCGCCAGATGCCACCAGGGACAAAGCTCCAAGCCCGGGGCAGTCACGGCTTGGGGGTCATCCTCCAGGGCCGGGAGGATCCCCCTCCCCGGAGCCCCTCTCAGAAGGGAGCAACAGCAGTAGCAGCACCACCGCAGCTTCCCCGATCCCCAGCGTTCAGAATGTGATGGCCACCAAAAAGGAGTTGTGAGTTTCGAAACATTACGGGGAGAAGTTTCTGGTGGGAGGAATTAAAAAGAGAATTGATTTTGCAAGGGCTTTCCCCACCCCCTGGATTTATATAGGGTTGGGGTCAGAGGTGGGTTTCAGCGGGTTCTGCCCAGTTCGGGAGAACCGTTTGTTGGATTTTGCGCAGTTTGGAGAACCGGTCAATTGTGCTGGCCAGTTTTTGAA
>JANHFQ010009748.1:291017-302819 GCA_032468035.1 Aparallactus werneri | reverse complement strand
GGAATTGTATTAAGGGGTCCCGGCATTAGAAAGCTTGAGAACCACTGACCTAGAGGCTTCTACAGGATGTTTTTCATTAAAAAACAAACTTCCTGCAGAAGCCCCAGCCTAGGTGGAAAAGCAACTCAGCTGTGTTGCAAACACAGTGAATAAAGGTAGCTATAGACTGCGGGTGAGTGGAAGAGCCCAGCATCCCCCCCCATTTCCCCCCAAAAAACTAGCCAGCGCAATTTATTGGTTCTCCGAACTGTACAAATTCCAACATACAGTTCTCCCAACCTGGGCCGAATTGGCTGAAACCCACCCCTGCTTTTACTGCTATAGCTGTGAGAGTCTTTCTTTCTCATTGACCTAGTTGGCACAGTTTCTGTATTCAATTAATCCTAGATGCATCATTTTCTGAAATCTATGTATTAGGCTGCATTTATTTCATAATTGGCAGGAAGATCAGAAAAAATACACAATGTGTGAATGTAGATTTTGATTTCTTAAGAATCACTCTATATTTATTCCATCTATTGTTGGTCTATTTAACATTTGGCTGAGCTTCCTTTCATCCTGGAGAACAGAAAGCTGCAGGTCTCTTCTTAGATTACTCCACAGTTTGCATCTTACCACTTCTGTGGATTTATTTATTATTTATTTATTGTTCGCATTTGTACCCCGCCCCTCTCCTGGGACTCGGGGACTCGGGGACTCCTGGGACTCAGGGCGGATTTCCTCCCCCTTCTTTTTCCCTTGGCATTTGTGGCACAATTGTATTTAATTGCACACATTCTAACAGTTCCTGTCACTTACCAAGAAGAACATCCGCTGCTGTAAGCCTTTTCCAGACAGTTTGCTGAGACTACCCAACCTAATAAATTCCTGTGGAGGAATAGACACAAAGCAGAAAACATCAAACCTCAGGCTGAACATTGGTATGGGGGGTAATTAATAAGGCCGGCAGCATTTAAAATTCAGTTCCCAAAAATGTGCTGTGGAAGACACAGAGTACAGCACCTGTTCCTTTTCCTAAAACCCTTGGGCTGTCCCATGATCCATGCTTTAAAGTGTTTTAGACAGGGTTTTTTTTCCTGTTGGTTTGAGCCTTCCCCCCTGCGTTCCAAAGCATATTTTTGGAAATTTATTGATTGATTGATTTTGGAAAATTTATATAGCTGCCTAGTCACTCACAGTGACTTTAGGTCAGTGATGGCGAACCTTTTTGGCACCGAGTGCCAAAAATGGGAGCGAGCGAGTGTGCACATGCTCCCGCATGCCAGAAACCGAAAGAGCACATGACCTTCCAGTTTCTGGCATGCACATGTGTGCAGGCCACCCGGTCTTATGCGCATGCATGCAAGACCAGGTGTCCGGTGCGTATGCACCAACTCTGCTGGTGAAGAGAGGAAGTTGGGTGAATGCCACCTCCTTTCACTGGAAATCCGGAGCCCCTTCTCAGCCTCAGAAGGAAGGGGTGACGGCGTTCCTGGGGCTTGGGTTGGGGTGCCAGCAGCCCACCACTTCGCACACCAGAAACTGAAAGAGACCAGCTGGCCGGCGCATCGGAACCCAGAAGAGAAATGGGTGACGGCTCTGCATGTCAGTCAACATGGCTCTGCGTGCCACTTTGGGCACCCATGCCATAGGTTCGCCATCCCTGAGATAGCCATTTGAAAGCTGCTCCAAGAGTGGACATTAAGTGTAATGAATAAATAATGACAGTCATTGGCATGCAGTAGACAAGAGTATTAGATTTGATTTCATTGACTCCACACAGCCATAATAGGACATTAATGGAAGAGTAATGAAAAATATCAGGGAATGAAAGCAGTAAATGGAATTGCCAACACTTCACTCAAGCCTGGGGACGAAAGGAAACTCTACAGTAGAAGAAAGTACAATATGCAATTAAAACAGTACAGTAGAAAGTAATAAATAGAAATAAGACTGAATTACTACGACTCTACCACTTGTATGCAAGTAGAGCAGGATATATTCAAATATAATAGTTTAACTATTACTACTACGGTACTATACTATGGCACTACTATGATGACAACTGTTCCTAGTTTTGCCATCAATTCTGGCAAAGAATAAATAAGAGTTCTAGGGCAATACATCCAAAGGGAAAGAGTTGGAAAAGACCACTTATTTTAGTCCTTTTTTTAGTGGTAAGAGTATAAAATACAATTGAGAGCATTTTTATGAGACTATATAAACAGATCACCTTCTTTTGGATTTAGCTATAGAGTGGCCTGGATTTAAGTGGCCTGGATTGTTTCCAGGAGCTAATTTTAAAAAATCCATCCAGGTTGATGTTAATGGAGTCCTTAGTGACTTTTGATACTGTTGGTGGAGAGTATCTTTCGGCTTTTTTCTTCCTATCTGCTGTAATTGTACTTATATGATTTGATTTCCTTTGTCCACTGGCTTGGGGGGGGTGTCTCTCAGGATTCTAGTCTTTTGGTAGGGGAGGTGGGTTGAGGTGTGGGTTGTGGGCCACCAAAGTATGGATGAAAAGAAAATGCTACTTCTTTTTGTCAGGTATCAAGGAAACTGAAAAAAATATCCTGCATCAGTTTTGGATATAAAAGTGAATGGGAAGTAGGCAGATAATGTGAAGTTAACCAGGAGAAGAGAGTTACTACTAGCCAACAGAAATGTTAATGAGAAAATGATATGTCATCTGTTCCGGACATGCTGACCTTAAGCACAATTTCAATTGACGGATTTTTCTCAAATCTGATATGGTTACAAATTTAATTTGGTAGGCTCTAGTGAAAACATACCCACAGCCAGAGGTGGTATTCAGCCAGTTCCGACAGGTTCGGTAGAACCAGTAGTGATAATTTTGAGAACCGGAAAATACCACCTCTGATTAGCTGACCCCGGAAAATACCACCTCTGATTGGCCGAATGCATAGCCATGCCCACCAAGCCACACCCACAGAACCAGTAGGGAAAATTTTGAATCCCACCACTGCCCACAGCCCATAGCAACACAAGATGCAACCTCATTCTGACTAGAATCCTACAACTGCTCATTTTCTCAGCCAAATATTTCATTCCAAATATCATGGGGATACCTACCCTTCCTGGAGTCACCAGATTGTCCATAGCTATCAAGTCCTTTTTCAGTTCATGCAGTTTCTGGAAGTTTTCCATTTTTAGCATACTGCTATGGAGCTGGGCCACCATCTCTGAAATTTCTGCCAGAGCAGCTGTGAAAGGGAAAAAAATAACAAAGAAATTGCGCCATCAAGTAGAGCTACTCTATTAGAAGTTTGAAGAACAAACATGCAATATTTAACATTTTTTGAACAATGAAATAGAATCTATAGACACAAGACTTCCAGTTTCAAGTTGAATCTGCCCCTCAAAATATTCCTGAATTTCACTTGGTGATGATGAGTTTCCATGGATGTTTGCTAGTGAACTAGTATAAATTATTTTATAGACTTAATTGATTTGGTCCCTGAAACAATGTGATATTTTTTTTAAAAAAAATCTCATTTGTATAGCTGCATTTACAAAATTTGTTTGATCAGGGCATCATTGCCCTTTGAAGCCAAAGCATAATGTAATCCTATTCAAGAACAAATTACTGGACATATTTATCACCTTTATGCATTTATCAAGATTTTTTCAATCATCCACATACCCCTGAAAGCAAATCTACTCTGTTCTTTTCTCTGAGATTGCTAATCTCCTTTCTTTCCAGGCTCATTTACGGCCTGACTCTCTGCCTAATGTTGCTAGCTAGAGCTAGGTTTTGCCTGCCCTCCCTCTATCATGTGTGATTGTTATTATTTTATTAAATTTATAATGCTACCAAAATGAAAAGATTCACGACTTACAACTAAAACTCAACAGTTTATAACACTTTATAATTTTTAATTTTTTAAGGGCTTTTAAACGTTTGTATCTTTGTATTTTTACTTGGCTGTAAGCCGCCCGGGGTCCTTCGGGAATGGGCGGCATACAAATTTAATGAATAAATAAACAAACAAACAGAAACAATAAAGCAAATACAAAAAACAAACAATAAACAGGAAGCATATTTTTATTCCCTGTAACAAATCTTTTTTTCTGTTAAAGATGCAAAATACTCATTGTTACCCAGGTTAGATTCCTGCTCTCCAAGGAAACAGTCAAGTCAGTTCCTCCAAAATTTAAAATTAAGAGAATTGCTACAGGAAGAGTTCGCGCATTTACCTCTGGAGTCCCTGAAGTCTCCATGATTGGGTGAATAGTGTTTGCAAAGTCTTTCCATTATCTGCTTGTAGTGCATCAGCCTATGCAATGGCCTGAGAAGGAAGATATTGAGGGGAAGGTAGCAGACTTTCTGCATCTCAAAATCTCTGCATAAGGCCTCTAGCCTGCGAGAGTTCTTGATTCCATTTTCCAGTTCTAGGAGAATTTCACTGAGCTTTCGCAAATGAACAGTTAGTTGCTAGAGGAGAGAGAGGGAGAGAGAGAGAGAGAGAGAGAGGGAGGGAGGGAAGGAGAGAGAGAAAAAAGAGGGTAAGTCCATGTAGGAAATAATTCTTTATTTAGGTTTACTTTTACATAATTCCTGCTCTGATGCAGTTTTTGGTTAAAAAAATAACACAATAAAAGCCACACTGTGATACAACATGACAATGAATGATCAAACATAGAAGAGATGAGAGTGATTTCCAAGGGGTTTCAGCAGGTATTAGAAGTCTGAGAAGGGTCTTGTCCACTGTTGAAACAAGATGAGATGAAAGTCTAGGCAAGCCTTCACAGGGAGATTCTAGAAGGGTGTGTGTGGGAGCACGACTGAGAAGGATCTATCTTTGGTTGCCCCTTCATAGTAATTCCATAGTGAAGCCCCTGGAGGTATAGTTTAAATTATGGTTGGGATGACTGACAAAGTCCTGTTTTAAAATGCAAAACGAGGGGCCCCTGTTGCTTTTCTAACAAGAGTTCCCAGGGTAGATAGAAGGGCAACCAACTCATAGAAATGATCTAGACATAGAATCAGTTACAGAACTTCTCCCTCACAATATGTCCTACACATATTATTGGAATCAAAATCCCATCAGCCCCAGATAAGTAATCGGTGCCGAGGAACCATGATTATTATAATCCAACCATATTAAGAGAGCCACAAATTTTCTACTCTTGCTCAATGAGTCTTCTTTTTCACACACTCTTGAAGTCTGATTGGTTTTAAAATGTGACGGCCACCACAAAGAGCAGAATCAGCCTAAAGGCATCTTCTTCCCACTGCAATGCTCCATTTCTAACAAGCTTAATACAATTTGACTGTTTGGCTTAATTTTCTGTGGGAACCCAACCACTACATTTTTACTGATTTGATCATGATTCAAACAAACCATGAATCAATATGTGTGTTCAGCTACCATAGGATGACGGAGGATAGCGAAGAGTAGAAAGGCCTTGGGGAGACAGTGTGTAGGAAAAAGGCACTCAGTGCTTGTATTGGATCATAAATCAGGCTGGAATGGAGCAGAATTGAAGAACTGCTTTCACACAGACAGATTTGTTATCTCTTCAGACCAAATGTTCAGAAATACATTCACTTGTTTTCATTTCAGTGAGCAAATAGAGCAGAAGCTCATGCATGATTATCATTCCAAGAAACAGCTTGCATATAATCACATATAGTTCATACCTTCATACTCTGAATATTCTTTAGCATAACATCTCCAATTTTTTGGAACTCTCCTTTCAAGTGGGCATTAGAACGGCCTTCCCTGCCAGAAATAGAATTATTCATGTCAGTCATGCCTTAGAAAATCATCTATGTAACAAACAGAACAGAGATAGTAAATAATAAGGCAATGCTGGAAGCAGGGAATTCATGGGAAATGGGGTAAAAAAAAGTCAAGATGGCAATTGCAACGGTATGTGTGAAACCTGACCCCTCTTTGACGACTGGAAGTAGCAGATGCCACCAAAATGGGTTGTCATTCATGATGCAGAGAAGGAAAAAAGAGAGTCTGGAAAAAAATGCCCAGAAAGTAAAGATTCTCATAGCAGGAGAGTTTCTTTATATCTATATATCAGCCAGTTCTGACAGGTTCCGCAGAACCGGTAGTGGTAATTTTGAGAACTGTCAAATACCATCTCTGATTGGCTGAACCCAGCAAATACCACCTCTGATTGGCCGAATGCATAGCCACGCCCACAAAGCCACGCCCACAGAACCATTAGGGAAAAAATTGAAATCCCACCACTGATATCTATATATATTTCACATGTTTAATAACTGATTTTAACATCTGCACTATAATAAACTTGAAGTAGTAAGGAACCATGACTGATTTCTCCCCTTTTCCTCAACTCATCCATATAAAGTTAAACAAATCAGTTTGTTTCCCAAGTCAATTAGAGTTGCTCAGGAAATAAAAGATCCCTTCCTCCTGCCAAGCAATCTCCTGAAGAAGGACCAATGTCTGAAGAAGAAGAGAGAAGCTCCTTTTCTTGTTCCTTCTACCCTGCAGTCCGTCCAAATGCAACTTACAGATGCAAAGAGGGTGGCAGTGGAACATGTGCTATTCCTAAGGAGCACATCAAATCCTGCTTTAGATGAAACATATTAAAACAATGGAAGCAAAGGGAGAAAGAAGAGGGGAAGTTACCCTTCCCTTTTCCCACTCCTACATAATGGCAAGTAATAGAGAGAAAGCTTAGGTTGGACAAAATGAACCCTTTATTTGCATATGGATCCAAATAATGAAGAAAATAGGTATTTCTTCTTTCTTTAGAGGATTCTTTGAAAGCTAGCACTTTTTTTGAGACACCCTAAACAATATTTGTACTATGTTATACTTACTGACTCAGGTAAATGTTCCAGCCCCAAGGCCAGACTCAAATTTTGTTAACAGCAGGTGGCAGCATGAAACGCTTAATGGCTGATCTTGAAAAAGCTAAGTAGGGTTGGACCTAGAAAGTGCTGAAATGGGCAAAGATTGAGGAGATCTTAGGGATGCAAGTTAGACTGGGAATTAAAAAAAATCCCAAAGGCAGGCAGTAGTAAATAATTTATATATCATTGCCAAGAATACTAGATAAACATATTAACGGGGTCACCAAGAACTGAACTTGACTTGAGGGATATTTTCTTTAAGAATCCCAAGAATGAGTTTGAATCTTGTGGATCCAAAACATCTCTAACTATAGTATGGGGAATGTTTCAAAAAACAGCTTTTGACAATTGAGCCTTTTTAAGAACACTTTCCCCACCAACTGCATTAAGGTTTTCAAATACCTGAAATTCCTGAAAAATAGAGCAGAGCAGAGTAGAGTAGAGTAGAGCAGAGTAGAGTAGAGTAGAACAGAATTCTTTATTGGCCAAGTGTGATTGGACACAGAAGGAATTTGTCTCTAATGCATAAGTTCTCAGTGTACATACAAAATACATCATAATCATAGTTACAATCATTAATCATAAGAAACCAATAGGAAAAGATAGTACGAAAGATGAGATGAGAAATATGAGAAGATGAGAAGAATAATAGCAATACAGCTTACTACATGGGTAAATATCTTTAGACTGTTAGGTGTTCAGCAGTGATCAAGCAGTCAAAAATCTTGTGTTTACAGTTTATAAATCTATTCTAAAACATACTCGTAATGAATATTTGCAAACCTGGATGAGCAAAGCACAGGAAACTTTCAGTGATTTAATGAAACCTGGGATTGGACTCATTTGCACTTGTAAACATCTGAGGGAGCAACATCTCAACCACTTGGGAAATGTCTTGCTTTGGACAGAGATTTTACAAAGATTTTTTTTGCAAAGGAAACCAAGATTCCCTGAAAATTAATTTCTCTCACTTACTGGTATGTTTTCACTTTTGGCTCTATCATTCTTTCTCCCAGGGATACATGGTACAATGTAAAAAGAGATAGGTTTTCAAACTAACATACATACTCTAAAATAATAATAATTTACTATGACTGTCTAAAGGTAAAGCATTTTTGCATGTCAAAGACCACATTTAAATCCAATCTTTATGACTTCATAATTGAGAAACAAAACTTGGATTTCCTTCCTGTTGCCAAGGCTTTTTATTAACTTCTGCCAAAAGAAAGAAAAATCCTACTTAGAAAATAACAAGAAATAGCTCTACACAGGAACAGTAAACTTGGATAGAACTGATTTTTAATATATTCTTGGCTAAAACACTACCAAGCACAGAAAAATATTCTTGTGAAATAACCCTATTTTTGCTGTGAGCATATTGCTATATATATTCACATATAAGGTCTGCATCTTTTGAAATCAGGGGTGGTTTACTGCATATAGTAGGTGGACTCTTTTGAAATTATGAAAAACTACTCCAAAACTCCACTCTATTTCCCAAATACAGTCATCTAAATCTTTAATGCCAATGAGATTATCCTGGAAGAATAGCAAAACACAAATACTTTGCTATTTTTTGTTGTTGCAAACATGAACTATTGCTTCACTGAAATCAGTGAGCCGGCTATCAACCATGAGAGTAATCAATCTTTGGATAAATAAAATTGAACGGTTGGAGAAACATGTGGTAATATTTATTCAACTGCGTATTGGAAGATAATAATGCTTGGCTCTAGTGTGAGTGGGCTGCCGGCAGGCACTGACGCCTGATCTGCATACATTCAAGATTGCAAGAAACAAGAAAAATAGGAGATTTAAACATACCTTCAGAGAAATATAAAATGTCTCAAATTTTATAAAATATGAGATCATAGAGAGCCAATGTGATGTACAGGTAGTACAGTAGAGTCCTAATTTACCAGTTGCCTCAATTAGCAACCATTCTTAGTTACACCAGCGATAAAAAAAAAACTTTACAACAAGTACTCGCACTTACAACTTTTACGGGTCTGTAAAGAAAAGAAAAACCGAAGGAAATTATATGTCCAGTGGTGGTTTCACTTAACTACTGCTTCACTTAATGACCAAATTGCCAGTCCTAATTGTTGCCAGTCCTAGGTTGCTGGTTCCTTCATGAAAATATTTAATATTGAAATAGGAGATAATAAGTCTGGACTAATTCTAATCTTTAAGTAGCCAGAAAGATGGTGTCCCAGGTAGTATCTATTATTAAGAGCTCCCTCTAAAATAAAATTTTAATTTGCTCTTGCTCTAAAATGGGGCAAAACTCCCTTAACAAACGTCTCACTTAACAACAGAAATTTTGGGCTCTGTTGTGGTCGTAGGTTGAGGACTACCTGTATTTCTATTTTCATTCTTGTTCTACTGGAGTTTTGGACGTACTCTAAGATCAAAGCAAAGATCTATATTTGTACTATGAGGAAAATAAAAAAGAGCAGTGGTCATATTCTGCTTCCCAAAGATCACAAGTCTACCAGACAGCTCAAAAGTTAACAGATACTGTACCTAAAAAGCAAACAGCTACTTGCTGTAAGTAACCAGTGCCTCCCCTCTTCATTCTTCCAGATAGCCTCTCTAAAAGACGTCACCTTATTATGTGGGATTTACAAATGGAGTTTCTCCCAATTTTTAGACCTTTCCATTTCCATGTCTGACGAAACTCCCTGCCTGAGGATCATAGCCATTTGTCCAGCTGCTGCAAGGCTAATACAACAGAGGACTTAAAAAAGGAAAATGTTACTGATTTTATAGCCAGACAATGCCTATTGACAGCACAAACTGTATTCTCAAATTTTGAGGTTCTAACTGCAGTTAACAGCAAAGCAAAAGCTCTAAAAGAGACCTTTATTAAGCTTACAGCCAATCAATTCAACTGCTGAGACAGTCAAAACTAGCACATCCAGTGACAGCCATGTCTCAAAAGCAAGAATCATGGTGGAAAGGTGGAATGTGAAAAGAGAGAAAGGAGTAATTTAAGAGCTCTAAACCTACATTCAGAATAGCGTGGGAGGGAAGCCTCAATTTCCAAGGAAGTATTGAAAAGGCAAATAAATCATAACTGTCACTTACAGCCAAATCCAAAATAACAGTGAATAAAGGAAAATGGGGATCTACAACTACAGCCATTCTATGATTTTTAAAAAATGATATAATGATAAAAGTTTAAAAACTGGAATGCCAAATCTTGTTTCCCTAGTGTCACTCAGGTAATATTGGCTCAATTAGAATCCTGTTTTCCCAGTTGGTATTTTTGCTGCCTTACAACAAAAAGCTCAGAAATGGTCCAAGTGTTGCTTTCAGACACTGTGCAACTAGCAAAATCCATCTGCTTTACTCACCATGATCAGACCATGATCTATAGACAACAAGCAGGAAATCAGAGTTCCTTCATTGCTAAAGAGGATATGGGAAACCTGAGGAAGGATTGCTGGACCAGGATGAAATACTATCTTTTGACCAAAACAGTCTGAAGAAAAATCTCTTAGTCAAACATATGTCTACGAGTAATAAGTAATTGAAGGAATGATAATAAGGGGGAGAATAAGAACACCACCATTTTAAATGGATTTATTATATTGGGTTTTAAATTTTTAATTGTTGTTATTTATGTTTTTTAATTATTGTAAGCCGCCCGGAGTCCTCCAGGATTGGGCGGCATAGAAATGTTATTAAATAAAATAAAAAAATAAATATTAGATGCACACAATATTGGTGAGCTCATAGGCTTTAAATGTATCATATAATAAATAACAGTATCCTACTGTTTCATTTCTTTGTTTGGATTTATTTGGAAGAGAGGATTAAAGCACAGTGAATTAGACTAGTCTCTTTTCCTCTGCAAATCTACAGTCATTCAGATTGCAAGATTATTGTTCCTTTATATAACTATTGGTTTCAGGAATGAAAATAAACAGTCTCTCCTAATCCATGCAGATGAAAGAATAAAGAGATTCTTATTAAAAGCAATGGAATTCTAAATGTGCTTAGCTAATTGATTAAAGAAGGTCTCTTTTGATAAATATTTATTACAAATGAAGTGTCTCACTAGACTAATGAGATTTTATTACTGCTATCTTTCTTTTAATCAATACAACAAAGCAATCAAAATATGTTTTAGATGCTAATTTGAAAACCTATAACAACTCTTTTGTTTATTAGCAATACAATCAAATCAAATACTCCTCAGAAAATAATTTGAAAATACAGACTCAACAAAAATAAAAATAATTTAGAAAGGCTCCGGGACCTACATTGTTAAATCTATTGTGATTATTAATAATTTTAATTAAAGCTCTTGGCCTTATCTGAAATGCCATTGTATTTATTAAAATCTAACAGCTCATATTCCATTAATTTCAATGGAAGATTTTTAAAAAAGAAAATGCTTCTATGGGTAGTCCTCAACTTATGTCCATAATAGAGCCCAAAATATCTTTTGCAAAGTAAGACAATTATTAAATGAGTTTTGCCCCATTTCACTTTTCTTGCCACAGTTGTTAAGTGAATTACTGCAGTTAAGTTAGTAACTTGCTTGTTAAGTGAATCTGGCTTCCCCTTTGACTTTGCTTGTCACAAGGTTGCAAAAAGTGACCCCCAGGACACTGCAACAGTCACAAATACATGCCAGTGGCCAAGTGTCCGAATTTTGATCACCCAATCATGGGGATGCTGCAACGTTCATAAGTGTGAAAAACAGTCATAAGTCACTTTTTTCAGTGCCATTAGAAGTTCATATGGTCACTAAACCAATGGCCATATGTTGAGGACTACCTGTATTATTCACCTCATTATCTGGTATCATTTTGAAGTCATAATGTGGGATTTGCCAAACAAATACTGATGCACTGACTGTTTCACATTGCAGTAAATACACACCCATCTCTCTCACTGTCTCTCTCTCTCTCTCTCTCTCCCCTCCCTCCCTCCCATTTTACGTG
>JANHFQ010009748.1:67062-79199 GCA_032468035.1 Aparallactus werneri | reverse complement strand
CCTATTCTGACAGGTTCTGTAGAACCGGTAGCGATAATTTTGAGAACTGGAAAATACCACCTCTGATTGGCTGACCCCAACAAATACCACCTCTGATTGGCCAAACACATAACCAAGCCACGCCCACAGAACTGGTAGGGGAACTTTTTGAATCCCACCACTGCTTAACCCCTCCATTTAAAACTAGCTGTTGGTTGTGAAAATGCCGGTGCTCAGATTAAAGACATATGGGATGAAGAGCTTTTTGGTTGAGGGCTTTTTAACCACAGTTTTTGCCATTTTTCAGGGAAAGGTGATTTAGTTAAAATAAGGGTGGGAGAAGTACAGTGTTTCAGTCTTACGAGGTCCTTCTTCAGGTAATTCAAGCATTGGGACATGCCAACATATTGTTAAATGAATTAAAAGAAACACACAACAACGTTGTTCTCAATCAGTCAGACTTATTTATGCAAGTTAAAGTTCAAGATAGTACTAACCAGTTAGTCTGATGGAATAGTTTGATTTTGAAATGAGTGAGCTGAAGATGTTTGGGAGGAGAGGAAAGATTTTGAATCACTATATGAATGTTTTCCCCTCCATTAAGGCTACGAAAAAGCCTAGGAGAAGAATGCAAGCCAACAGTGAGCATAGGCTCTAGGTCGGAAGTATTTTGGTCCTGCCCAACCGGCTGATCAAGGGAGTTACTCTGATTCCTCCCTGTATTTGTTTTGAAATAACAAGCTAGAGGGGGAAAAAAGATCTTCCACACATACATTGGGCAATGGAGATTGTATCTCCAGTTACTCTTCAACGGAATTATAAAGAGCTTGGAAAAGGGTGTGATAATAGATGATTCCCAAGGTCAGAACAAACTTTCCAAATGATAATTTTAAAAATGATTTGTATGGTAAATCCTGTGAATGGATTTTCTTTTGGAAAGAAATGACTTTTTTTCTTTGTGCTCATGAACAAATATGACTTGCATCTACCATATCCCCACTTGGTAGTGAGATGGAATGTAGCTTCAAGTTACAGGCACCTATTGACTAATCCTTAGGAAATCTCTAGTGAGAGGCAGGTCATCACTTTCACTATCTTCGTTTCACTTTCCCCTTTTTAAAGTAGCAAACAAATAAATGTCTTGCTCAAATAGGGATATTCCCTTCAAAATGATCTATATATCAAAGCATATAGAGCTGTCTTATCTGTTACCCATCCCTCCATCATATTAGAATTCAGGTTATATATGAGACAGCACAGTACTATGTCTGCTAGGTCCCATTGCATTCAGTAGGCTTAGTTCCAAGCATACAGTGAACCAATGCAATATTGCATGCTGGCTTGTAATACATTTATGGTAGCCTGAAGGGACCATTCCCTTATATAATTTGAGTTCAGTACCACAATATAAGATAATGAGATGATTAAAAGGTATGAAATACAGCCAATATATTAACATTTATGGTTTGGTTGAAATACTGTTTGCAGAGTTTTGAATATACATATTAGCCTCTAGAAGCTTCTGGTTGCTTGCAAACAAGCACTAAACACTAAAATAATTTAATTCAGCACCCTGAACCAATCACCTCATCCACAAGTTCACAATAATTGATTATTAAGATCTTTGTCAATGTCGTTTTTCTTTTCATGTGAAATTGACATGATTTTTTATGAAAATAGGATGACGAACTGGGATAGCCAGATGCAAGAAAGGACAAGCTCTACCAAATTTAAGAGTTGCAGACAAGAAATTAAAATCACATTTAGTTGAATGACAAGCTTTACCTGCTGAAATTCCCTCTGATGATGATTCAAGGACACAGACATTCCACTCCTGCCTTTTTTTTGCAGTCTACTAGTGTTAAAATCTCATGCCCTCAAAGATTTTGCCTGCTCCGAACATAATTGATTGGTGTGGTATCCTTATGATTATTGTATAGGTACAGTATATAAGTTTATCTGATGAGGGAGAAGGTTTGAAATAGCCACAATAAATGGATGTAATGAATGAATTTTCATTTTTAAGCAAGGAACTTGCTAAATGAGTCATACCCAAATTTATGACTTTTTTGCCACAGTTGTTAAGCATTAACTGCAGTTGTTAATTGGATCTGGCTTCCTTTGTTGGCTTTGCTTATTGGAAACTGGCTGGGCAAGTCACAACTGGCAATCCCATAACCCTGGGATACTGTAACCGTTCTTTTTATTAGTTGCGAGGTCGTGTCCGACCCATCGCAACCCCATAATTGCCAAGTATCTGAATTTTGATAATGGAACTGGGGATGCTGTGACAAACATAAGTGCGAGAACCAGTCAAAAGTCACTTTTTCAGTGCCAAGTAATTTCAAACTGTTGCTGAACAAGTGGTTATAAGTGAAGGACAACCTAAAGACCCTCTAAAGCTACAAAATCTGGGTATTAAAGCTCTCATAACCCACTAGAATGCTTTTTGCTACCACCTAAGTCATCATCTAAAAGTTTGCTGTCCAGGTATAATAGTCCTACCCACCCTATGCAAATTTTCAAAGTATTTTTAGGTATTTTTCCTCAGAAGCATGAGAAAATCATTAATAAATAGAAAGATTTTTTGGAGGGAGCAAGGAAGGAAGTTGGTAAAGATGATTTGCCCATCATGGTCAATTTCCTTTTACACGAAGTAGTCACAGTGGATCCCATAGGTTTCTAGTATCCTTTTCTGGATTTGATCCTGACTTAGTCTTCTTTGGAGTAGACTTAATGAAAGCGAGGGGTTCAAAGTGACTTGTGACTTTGGTGGGTTGACATTAAGTCTGGATGACATTTTATTGGCTGGATTCACCCAAGATGCTCAGCTAAAATGTCATTTGCTAGTTTATTGATCATTATAATTAGAAATCATAACCAACCTGCTCATGTTTTTAGTAGAATTCCATGGGAAATCAATCAAATTAGTTTAATAGATATTTATTAGTTACATACACAGCCATTGGATGTTTTTTTGTGTATCATATCAAGTTGTTCAATGGTTAACTATAATTGGTCTGATTAAACCACAGTCATCTAGGATCATTCAGGCCATATTGTAGCCATAATGTATAATCAATAGTGACTCAGTTTACATGATATCCTAAATATCAAACAAGTAATCATGTTTTGATCTCATCACTACTTTGATGAGTTCACAAAGTATTATGTGAACTCATACTTTGTAGGTTCATATGAGATAATGGTGTGTTCCAAAAAGTCCTATAGTCAAGAATGTCTTGTAGTAGAAGGGATTTTCAAAAAGATTTGCAAATGTTTTTTAGCATTTTTCAACTAAAAAAAACAAAAATCCCTTCCTTCTGTGGAAAATGTATTATCAAGTGTAATTTTATATACAGTGCATTTTGGTGCCATTTCCACCAAAACAGCCGGCCATCCCACTTCTGTAATTAAAAGAAAGTGCTCTTCCATGGCATATCCCAAAGTCTCCCATTTTAGTACCATTTATAGCTTTAGATTGCTCCATTAAAATTGGTTTTCTGAGTATTCATTTCTCTCTAATACGAAGACTTTTTTCGTGTGGATGAGTTAGCATGTTAAAGTCATTATGATCATGATCTTCATATCCCATATATCAGAACTTCTGTCTTTTAATGCTTTGCCATAATGGTATGATACCAGATCAGTTTGACCATTCTCACGGTGGGCATGAAACAAAGCTTGCATCTGAGGGTTCCAAAAGCATCAAGAACATGTTGACAAATCCTTGTAATTTTAGTGCCACAGAAGTTAATTCAAAACAT
Source organism: Aparallactus werneri (assembly GCA_032468035.1). NCBI lineage: Eukaryota > Metazoa > Chordata > Lepidosauria > Squamata > Lamprophiidae > Aparallactus > Aparallactus werneri. The sequence continues at coordinate 75,453 of JANHFQ010009748.1, read as the reverse complement.
TGTTCCCTTGTTCCCAAATATTCTAGGAAACCCATGAAAAAGAACGGCTTGAGTTTATATTTTGCAGTGAGCCATCAGGAGGTTTATTAGACTTTGGCTTACGGTAGTTTAATTGGGTTCCGAAACCACAGGGCATACATTTTGATTTCTGGCTCAGTGTGCCTTGTGGATTAGCCCTCATACAGGTAGTCCTCGAGTTACAAAATTTCTTTTGTATGTGAGACAGTTGTTAAGTGAGTTTTGACCCACATTGCAGCCTTTCTTGCCACAGTTGTTAAGTGAAACATTGCAGTTGTTAGTTGCATGGTTGTTAAATGAATCTGGCTTCCTCATTGGAATCCGGCTTCCTCATTTCTTGTCAGATGTTCGCAAGAGGTGTTCACATGACCCCTGGATACTGCAACCATCATAAATATGAAGTAGTTGAAAGTATATGAAAAAGAAAACTGTTTTTTTAAGGATGTGCAAAGTGACTTTTCTTTTGTCAGTAAAGCACTGGCGTCCTTTCTTAATCACGAAGATGCCCAGATGAAGAAACATATAATGTAATGTTGGAAAACAAGCTTTACATTTTCATACTTTCAATCACAATGTTGCTTGTACATATTTAATTCTTTGAGGTAGACCAAACTTAGGAAACCAAAATTATGAATATTAAATTATTTTTATTACAGGGTTACAGTAACAGAATTTTGTAAGTCTGAAAACTCCACCCCACTACCCACCTTTATCTACAAGTGAACTAGGGAGGATCATTTCTGAGATTTTTTTTCAGATTATATTTCTGCTTTGACACACGTGTCATTTATCTGATCGCTGTCTTGCTTATGTTCCTCTTGTTCCTCCAGATTCCCATAACCTGTTAGAGTTAGACTAACTTAGGGATGGAATTGGCATTGCAGCACCATGGTATACGTCACTTGTGGATACAGTGATGCTCTCAGGAAGCTATTCTTGTCTTTGCAATGTTGCAACTCTGCAGAATTTGTTGTCAGTGAATTCTTTCACTGGTATAAACATTTGTCTCACCCATCTCTGGACACATATCTATTCTACTCTATCTCTCTGCAGAGAGTTTAAGTGCCCTGATCCAGATAATTGCATATTGACATTTTAAAAAATATACTTCCCCTCTCTCCGCCACCATATGTAACTAGTTATAGCTACTAACAAAAGGGCCTGGCTGCAAAGATGCGTACAGGTTGCTCTTTTAATATCACAACACAGAGTGAAAATTAAGAAAATTAAAAGGAGAAGATCGCTTGGTGACTCTTTTAGCAGCAATCACCCAGATTTTCTATACAACAGAGAAATGTTCATAATAGATAAATGTGTATGGAAAATCTCAGTCATCAATTCAGTCAAAACTGAAGAAGCTTCTTGGATGAGAAGTGAAATGTCTTCAAGGAAAAACAATGAAAGGTCAGTTGCTTTTTGAAAAAGCACTTTTGGGAAGACTCACAGTTGGTGCATTCCTAATGTGTACAGGGATAAGGTAGTATGCATTAATTTGTTTACGGAATATAGATGACAGGATGTTTATATCTGTATAAATTACAGCGGCTCCAGATAGAGGGTTTTGGCTGAATGCTGAAGTTTGCATTCTCCCATTGGTCTGCTGGAGGGATTATCAAATGACTCATGGTGAGTCCTGCATAATCTTCAGAGTTCTGAGATCAGTAGAAGATAAAAAGATTGGGGTGGATTTCAGATTGCTTTGGAACCTGAAGATGGTGAAGTCGCAGTATGAAAAGACTACGTTACTTATTTGTTTGTCAAACATGTACAAAGATAACAGGTATAAGTATAAACATAAACATGAACAAAGAAAGTATATACAAGTAAATGGAGACAGTAAGACAGGGACGGTAGGCATGACGGTAGGTGAGCTTATGCACGCCCTCTTTTCGGACCTCTTAAGAATGGGGTGAGGTCCACAGCGGACAGTTTGAGGTTCAATAAGTAAACAAGGGGACTTTGTTGGGGATATGACTAGATGTATTAAATTTAGAAATACCTCAATATCTCTCTGCTATGTTGCTAGTATACACAATTAGCTCTAACACAAACCAAAGCAAACAACCTATAGACCCAGAAATCCAGCTGGATAAAACCCAAACATATAGATAATACATTTTGGAGTTTGTAAAGGCTGTTGGAGCAGATATCTAGAGGTGAAATGCCTATTATGTAAGACTTTCAGAAACCTTACAAAATCAGTGCAAAATATTTTGGAGTTTCCCCTTAAAATTCCTGCTCATCTTTGGAAGTCGCCCAGAATTGGTTAAAAGATAAGCCACAATATAAATGTTAAAGGTAAAGGTTTGCCCTGCCCACTAGTGTTCAGCTCTAGGGAATGGATGTTTCATCTCTGTTTCTTAGCTGAGGGAAGCAACATTGTCCAAAGGCATTTCTGTGGTCATGTGGCCAGCATGACTCTAGGCCGAGACACATAGAATGCTGCTACCTTCCCACCAAAGTGGTACCTATTTATCTACTCGCATTTGCATACTTTTGAACTGCTAGGAGGGCAGGAGCTGGGGTAAATAGCGGGAGCTCATTGTTGTGCAGCGTTCAGGTTTCAAACTTGGACTAGACAAGCTCAGTGTTTTTAACTCTGTGCCATCAAGCCCCCACATATACATGTTATAGTTAAATAATTCTATGAACAGAATTTGGATTATTTTCAATTAAAGCTTGTACCTGTATAAATAAGGTACTGATCAGTGTTTACAAAACAATCTTCTCTCTCAAAAAAGTCCATATTCATTGCCATGCAATGCTTGGATCTGTTAATTCAGCAAAACATCTAGAAATAAATCTCTTTTATGTGAATTAAAGGTATTTGGATAAATATTCACTCTCAGTATTATTCTTTAGAATCTGAGGAAGAGTTGATTTGTAGTTTAGAATTAAGAGGGTTATGAATCTTATCATGACACCCAAGTTCTTGACTTGGTATGGCAGGTATGAATTTGGCCCATAAAAAAGCTAAGTCAACATAATTTTCTAAAAGGAAAACACTTACAGCTCTAAGGTCACATCCACAGCAATGACTAAGGGTAAAAATTGGGAAATGCCTGTTAGATAAAGACTCTGATCTTGAGGTTATTCCCAAACTGAGGATTTAACCACATTGCTTTTTTCCTGCTTATCACATGTAGCTGTCTGGGGAAAATGTATTGAAAAATCTCTTAGCTTGGTTCAGTTAAGCCCCCCCCCCCCACTTCCTTCTGGTTGACTCTAATGAAGTAGTGCCACAGTTGTACAATTTTATTTGCACCTTCTCCAAAAACAATTCCTATAATTCATACAGCAATGGTAGAAAGTAGGGGTTTGGTGCTGAATTAAGGTCTCCTGTTAACTGTATTTCATTATTGATTTATTTAATGTTAATGAATAGAATGGTTTAGGGCTGTACATTTTTAATAAATAAACTTGAAACCTGTTAAGAAATACATGAAAGGGGAACAGTCTGATCTCCATTAAGTTTTCTTGAGGGTCACAAATAGGGCTTAAAATTCTTGAAAATAAATAAATAATTCTAGAAATGTCTGTGCTCTGTGAGCATCCTAGAAGTTCATGACTTTGTTTTTGAACTATTACATTTTTTGTGTTTAAGGTATTGATTTATTTCTAAAAGGATTAGTGTTTTGCTCTCATGATGACATTAGAATGAAAGAACATAAAATTCTAATTAATAAGGTAATATGAAAATAAAATCTTTCTCTCATGCACACACAGACAGATCCACTTTACCTGCAACAGTAATTAAAATAAATCCATCTTGCCTGTTCCAAGATGCATCCAATTAATCTGAGTTACAAGCTCCAATTAGATCTCATTGATAGACTATATTTTACCAGACAAATTGGCTTGTATAGTGGCTTTTTGTGTTCTCTGAACATGCTGTAATTTAATGTTAAGACCTTGATTTTGTTATTTCGCAAGGTAGCTTGAAACTAATTGTACATAATCTCTCCACAATTCAATTAGAGCAAATTCTGCTTCATTCAAATCTTTAACCTGAAAGACTATAATTAATTCTGGAAACTTTAAAGGGAAAAGGAAAGTAAACAAGAAAGAAAAGAGAAGCAGGTGGACAACAGAAGACAAGACAGGTTGAGAGCCGGAGAAGTTAACATAGAATGAAGGTCCAATTAAATATGTCCCTTTTTTATCTTTCATCAGTACAGTTTTCAAGATTGATGCATTCTATAAGTAATTACTATCAGTTCTCAAACAAGCTGAAGTTATAGTGAATACTAATTCATATGGTTAAACTCTGGGGTTATGAAGAAATATATCTATATTAAAATTGTTGTATTTTTAGATCAGTGACTGTAATGTAGTGGTTCTGTTTTAATTATTGTATAAACCTCTGTTTTTTAATTTATCTAAATACAGGTAGTCCTCAACTTAGGACTGCAATTGAGCCTAAAATTTCTGTTGCTAAGTGAAACATTTATTAAGTGAATTTTGTCCCATTTTATGACTTTTCTTGCCACAGTTGTTAAGTGAATTACTGCAGTTGCTAAATTAGAAAAGCAGTTGTTAAATGAATCTGGCTTCCCCATTGACTTTGCTTGTTAGAAGGTCACAAAAGGGGATCACATGATTCCAGGACGTTGCAACAGTCATAAATATGAATCAGTTGCCAAGCATCTGAATTTTGATCGCATGATCTTGGGGATGCTGCAATGGTCGTAAGTGTGGAAAAATGACCATAAGGCACTGTTTTCAGTGCTGTTGTAACTTTGAATGGTTACTAAATGAACTGTTGTAAGTCGAGGACTACCTGTACAAAGCCAATGATTATCTTGAAAACTGAAACAGACCAAGTTACTTCTGAGAGTGCTTAATTTTCCAGCTCTCATCTGCTTATTAATTGTAGTTGGGCAGTTCCAGGGCTATTTGGCAGTGACCCGAGATCTGTCTAGTTTGAAGGTGTCTCTCAGTTTTGGAAGATAAAGGGAGAAGCTTTTTGTGGCTCTTATAAAGTCTTTAAAAACTGTTTGGGATGTCAACTGCCATTTTATTGTTTTAATTATTTTACCCATTTGTTCTGCCTGTTACTTTGTAGTAGTTGTAATCCATCTAGACACAAATGATAGAGAGATGTCAGGTAGTGCTATTGCTAATACTAATGATATACTGCATTGGAGGCAAAAATCAGCTCTATGCTTTCTATATGCAGTGTCAAAGAACTAGGTGTTTGCATTGACTTTCATTCCATCATCTTCAAACTTTTTCTCCCTGAAAACCTGTCATGCGTGTTAAATTTGACAGTAAAAGATGTAGGAAATGGGAAGCATTCCTAAGCCAAATCCATTAGTGCTTGGATGTTGCTGGACTGTAATTCTCAGCAAATCTGTTGGGCATGGTCAGTACTAAGGAATGCTGGAAGTTGCTGTTCAGCTTGTGCAGATTAAAAAGACATTGGCAAAACCATAGGCCTCAGATGTCCAATTATCCATTCATCTGGAGTTGAAAACTCCCACGAAGACAAAAGTCAGTCAACATTAAATACAGCAGTTCTGTTTTTCATCTTCATTCAATTGTTCCTTCCTGGATGGATAAAAGTCAGAACTTCTGAACTGTCTATGTGTCCAGTGTCTGGTCCCATGAGTTTCAGAGACCATTTAAAATTAACCTGGGTTAAAAATGCTCATACCAAAGTCCAGTCCTTAGGTCTTGCTTTTGAGAGCCTCTGCCCATTAGGGTTTGAAAATGCTAGGAATCTCCTTCAGCGGCACACCTGGGGTGTAATTTTCAACTTAGCTTAAAACTAATATCTATGATACCACACTTTGTGGATTTTTTTAAAGTTGGCACAGGCATTGTCCTATCTTTCTTCCATGATTATTTGAAAATTTTGCTGGGTTTTCATCTTGGCTAGGTTGGATACATTACCATCTGCAGTCCTGTCAGAGTGTTATAAAAATATCTCTCTATATCAGCATATATGGCCAAGTAGGAACAGCTCCGTGGAGTTCCTGAGCCATATGATCCTCTGTTGCTCATTTAACAGGGAATATCAGATGATACTTATAAATCCCATTCTGAACAAATACCTTGGCAGAAAATATGAGACTTCTTTATTGTTTCTGTTTTCTGGCCAAGATTCCGATGTATCTTTCCAGGATTCTCAATATTGTGTTGCTTTTTGTTCTATTCATTTTACTTCTGGTTGAAGAACTATATTAATTCCAGTGATCATCATTAATATCTGGTGATAATTCATAAAATGAAAATAAATAAATAGTAAAAATAAATAATAAATTGACAAAGGACTTAGAAGACTTCCAAGGTCCCTTCCAACTCTGTTATTCTGTTATCTTTTACTTTTTATGTAATTTTACTGTATTTATGATTATTTTTTAATATATTTATAGATTTTAGGTGTGCCTATTTGATATACATATTTGAGGTGCGTAATGGTTAGAATGCACTATTGTAGGCTAATTCTGCTCACTGCCAGGAGTTCGATTCTGACTCAGGGTTGAATCAGCCTTCCGTTGTTCTGAGGTCGGTAAAATGAGGATCCAGATTGTTGGGGGCAATATGCTGATTCTGTAAACTCCTTAGAGAGGACTGTAAAGCATTATGAAGTGGTATATAAGTAAGTGCTATTGCTATATTGCATCTTCTGTTTGCAGAGCTGTAATAAATATAAAGAAGGTGAAGCTATGTATGTATTCCCTACATGAATTCAAACCTCTTGTTTATCTTGCTCTTCAGGACTGATCAAAATCTTGTGTGGATATTTACCTGCTAACAGATAAAATATGCTAGAGCAGAAGTCTGGAAATCTTGGGAGCAATGGTGCATGAAAAAGTACAGTGGGCACCAGGGATCGGTTCTGTGGAGAAAGGTTTTTCTGCGGACTGAGGGGTCTGGTTTTGCATGCTGCCTGCAACCCACTTTGCTTGTTTGCATGGCCCAGTTGCTGGCATGCCATGGGCCAGTTGGGGACTGGGATTGGGGACCCCTGCTCAAGTATTTAACTGAGAATGTTTGGGATGGAATTTTTATCTTTTGAAATCCAGTTTTAGTCCCACCAGGCCTCCCCCAATTGTATTGAAGGCTGGTGCAGCAGTAGAGTTTCATTTACCCTTGATTTTATCTAGAGAAAGGAAATTTTCATTTGTTGGTGAGTTGGGCAGCTGTATAAATTGATTTAGTAAATAAATAATTTTGAAGAGGCTGATCTGTTGTATGTATGTTGTGGTCCGTTTCCAGTGAGGAATGTTTTTATATTTGCCAGATGGTTTGAAAATGATTGTCAAGTTACATGTTAGAAATGTATCTTACAAGTTTAGGGCAAACATTAGCTTGCAAAAAATGGGATAATTATTTTCCTAAAGTGCTAATGCTTAAAAATGAGATTTGGCAGATCTGAGGTAAAGAAGAAAATGTTAGATTATGTTTCCAACTGTTCTTAATGGAAATCTCCATCTTCTTGTCTGTTTTTGAATAGTTTAAAATTCACTGACATGCCTTTTGATTATACATTAAGTGCCAGATCTAGTTTGTTCCTTCAGGGATGGTTATGCAATAAATACTTTTTATTGACTGAGCCTATTTAAATTTAAATCAGAATTGAAAACTGAAGAGAAAATTTGCTTAATAATTGATCTTGTCAATAGCAAGTTCTGAAATCAATAGTTATCTGACAAAAGTCAGTTTCTCAACCTATGTCTTGCCATTCAAACAGAGGGCAATAGCTCTTGAAATAACAGGCAGATACATTATCCATGTCTGGTAAATAGTAACATATTGATGAAACTTCCACATTTTAATTATATTCAATAACAGACTCTTGACAGAAATTCCTGTCATCATTTCAGCAGGCAGAATGAAAAAGTATAAGGATTAATTCATAAGATAACAGTTCTTTAAGGAAAACATGATTGTTCATTTGATAAGAAAGGACAAATCATGATCCTTTCCCACATGCTACATTGTTAAAAAGAACCGCAAGAATGGAGCATTGCAGTGTGGGAAGATGGAGATCTATGACTAGTGACAAGTTTATTAGACTGTACCAATAATCGTGGTCAGATCACTATTCCCTGCGACTAGGCTTCCAATTTGCCTCCCCCCACCGCCGGTTGGTGGAACTGATGAGATGGTTCCGCCCCAGGCGCCTTATGGACCCAGATCAGTTCCTACAGGTGCTTGGGTCTATCCCTGCTCCCCTCACTCACGGTTTGGTTGATGCCTTGGCGGAAGCATGCCATAGTGCAGCTGCCAAGGCACTTGACCGAACCGTTCCCATGCGGCCCCTGACCCGATGCTGATCCCGTCAGGCTCCCTGGTTCTCCAAGGAGCTCCAGAAGATGAAGCGCCACAGACGGGGCCTAGAGTGCGGTTGGAGGACGACCCATT
>JANHFQ010009744.1:5247-15617 GCA_032468035.1 Aparallactus werneri | reverse complement strand
CATTCCATTCTATTCTATTCTATTCTATTCTATTCTATTCTATTCTATTCTATTCTATTCTATTCTATTCTATTCTGTCTTAGCCTCTAATTCTGGGTATGACTGATTATTTCAGAGCAAAGATACTGGTGGGACTTAAATGAAATTAGTGCTAGTTGCTTTTATTCTCAGTGCAAAATTTTTTTTAAATGGATCTAATTTCCTCAGGAACAAAGTTGACTCAGAAACTGTTGGTTTCAGATATGTCTCATACAAAGCAGCCTAAATAGTTATTTTAATAGATGCCACAGTGTTAGAAAGAGATCAGCCACGCTTGTGGATGCCACTCCCCAAAGCAAATTGCCCCTAGAGTTTTCTTAACTATGCACAATAAATCCCCATTAAAAGTAACTCTATAATCTATGTGAACAAAAATCATGGGGGAAAAAGGACAGGAAGATGTTTATAGAATCCATATCTTCCATTCAAGGAAAAGTTCCATCCATCAGCAGCTACTTCTTATAAAAATGAGGAGCCAGATTGTTGGGAGCAATATGCTGTCTCTGTAAACAGCTTAGGAAGAGTTGTAAAAGCTCTGATAAGTGGTATATAAAGCTATGTGCTATGCTATTGTTATTGTGCTAACTCCTGGAAACATTCAACCCCAGATTATCATTTCTATTTTAATACAATGTTTGCTATATTTCTATTCTAGCAATTTAAATATCTCCATCAATCCTAGTATTTTTCAAATTTGGCAAAAGTAAACAAAACTGTGTGGACTTAAACTCCCAGAATTCCCTAGCTATCTTAAAGTTTCCAAGTTTGAAAAGCACTGATCTATCCTATTTCTGTAGTAGATATAAACCTCAGTCCACTGATTATATTGTACCTATTATAACTGTTTATTCAATTGCATTGTCTCACAGAGCATGAAACTTAGACTACATTAAGTGGCTTCTTATGAACAGAGGCACAAGTAATTTCTTATGAAACTTCATTCACCAGTGAATGAGCAGCAGTAGTTACTGCTCCTCTTGCAGCAGTAACTATCATCTGTAGTTATTGCTGCAAAATAATTTACTATTTATATATAGAGCTGGATTGCTGGGTTTCATTTATTATTGAATTATACAGGAGCCAAAATGGGGATCTTTAAATGGCTCTTGAGAAAGTATAATCTTCCACAGAAATGGTAAAGAGATGTGATGATTCCTCTGAGTTTGTCTCCATAATCTGAACACACGGTTTAGATCTGAGAAAAGAATGAGTATTATACGGATTATCAGATTATACAGATTATATTAGATTTGAGAAAATAAGAATGGATATTATACAGAAGAATTTCAATTCTACATTTCTCCACAGTATTAGAACAAATGCTGGATTAAAAGAATGCTGGAACACTGCTCTCCATATTAGTTTCTTTCTGAAGGAAAATGACTCTTGCAATATATGAAGATATTGCAATCTTTCCTGAAATATAAGAAACATCAAGTTGAAGATGAAGAATATACTGATAAGATGTCAATGGATAATCAGAGAAGACTGATTAATGGTTGTATTTATATATGGTATAAACAGATCAAAATTATTCTATTCACCAAGATGGAAAGATTCAAATAAACCATAATGGAGGAATGGTTGGAGAAGATGACATAATTTTCAGAAATGATAAAATTGACTTGCTTGATTAAGAAAAAGACAACAATGATATTTATTAATCACTGTACTTTTTGTTAAAAATGGAAAATTGGTAATTTAGGGATTGATATTAAAAAGGTTAAATATGGGAAGAAGGAAATCATGATGTAATTTTATTCAAAGAGGACAAATGATACATTTATCTATAATTTTATAAAGAAGATCAAAAGGTGCATTTTATATTATCTTTATGTTTTATTTTTTCTGTTTATTCACCACTTTCCCCCTCTTTTCTCTTTTTCTTAAATTTGTACCATTTGTACTATTACATAAAATTCTTCAATAAAATTAATAAATAAAATCAATGACATTTATAGCAGCTGTGGAGAAAAAAATGCTTTCCTAATGTTTTTAACTTAAATTTCCACCAATCTAATAAGCATAATAAATAGCAGTGGACTAAAAGTAGTAATCCAAAACACCAAAAAAGAGATTAGAATATCTGTCTCTAATCCAAAGTCTTCAAAATATGTCTCCAAATAATGGCTAAATGTGAGCAATAGCAAACAAGCTATGTCAAGTTATGTCACATATTGCTGGAGATGGAAATTAATCGCCTAATGCTTCTTGGACATAATTGAAAGAGGAAGATCAAGGGGCAGTTGAAACCCTTCCTTAATGCCAATCATTGTTTCTTCTAACACAGTTTCTTCAAACTCATGGCCCGTGAACTGGATGTGTCATGTGCTGGCCATACCCATGCCTGGTTTAGCGAAGGAGAAAAAAGTCCCGATGTTCTAGCACATCTTTTTTTTAAAATCCCTGCTCAATTTTTGTGTTTATTTTTAAAGCAGGATACTGAAGTTATTTCTCCCTACAGAAATCAGAGTGCTGTTTTGAATTGCAGTATATTCTGAAGTACTCTTAATTTTCATTGAGTCATCATCTACTAGAATTATTATTTTGGCTACTGGACGAACCGGTAGCTAAATTTAACAGTTTGAAGCTCGGCTGTTTGGCGTGGCAGCGCCAATCAGCTGTTTTTCGGCTCTCCTGCATCACATGCATGCGTGGGGAGAGTTGCGCATTCATGCGTGGGGTGGTGGTGCAGGTGCATGTGTTGGCGTGCACACATGCACTTTCGGTATACAATGCCAGAAAGATTCGACACCACTGTTCTAGATCATATGGATAGGCAATGTAATTGTAATTGACAATTTATAGTGCTATATATGTGATTTTTTTTTTTTAATCCTCCATAAAATTGGAAAAGGTGACATGTGAAAAGAAGCTAATATTTTTATTTTTGGTATCTTGTTAAACTAAAATCTGCAATATCTTTAGGATCAGTTGTTACGGTATAGTTCACAATATTATTTCAAGGAAAAAGATTCAGATTTCTCCCCAATATATATTTACAATTCTTTTTTTAATTCATGTATGGCAAGAAAGTGAATATCCGTACTTTTCTAACCAGGGAAAATTTATTTCAAATTATTTCTTGTACTGATTATTTGATACATCTGTAAAAGAATAATCAGTACCAAGCTATAAAAATAAGGTATGGAAAAATATTTATTTCTAAGTGATTTTTTTTCTGAAACTATTACTTACTTTCATTAAATGTGTATTCAAATCCTTCAAGGGTATCAGGAAACTCAAGAGGTGGTTCATCTTTTTTCATCAGTTCATCCAAGTCTATTCTAGACAACAGGTCTGGGGGGGGGGAGGTGGGGAAGAAGACAGTATTTCTGTAGACCTCAAAGTTATTACTTTTAACAAAAATAGTGACTTTAAAAGAATAGCTAATTTGTCACAAACATATTCAGCAACTTCCCATATACACAAAACATTTAAGTTTAATAAAGCTATAAAAATATTGACAATATGTTGTTCCTAGAGTTCCATCAAGTTATGTTTTTCTTCAGCCTACCAACACTGAAAAAGATTTTGAAGCTGCCAATTCAAATCTCCCAATTTTCTTTTTCAAACCACATTCAATTTTTTGAGGTTACTGAGTTATTTTAGAAGAACTGCCCTTCCAACTTTAAAAACTTAATTTGGTATATTTACAAATGCTGGGATTTCCAGAAATATACTACAGTAGTACTGGTATGATTATTTTTACAGAGAACTAATTTAGTTTCATTTCTGTCAAATCTCATGACCAGCCAGAGTTTATTCTTCAAATAAATGACAACTCACTAAGATCATCTTTTACATCTGTATTTTTGCAAAAGGAAAAACTGGCCCAACCTGCCAGAAGATGCAGCATTGGGGGTGGGGAGACAAGGGAAATGCAGGTCAAAACAGGCAAGGAACACAGAACATCTAGGTGCTTTGAATACATTCAGTTTGCTGGAACTGGATCATAGGGTGCTAAAGAACGTGCCTGAAATAATCTTAAAACCACTGGCAGTAATCGTTGAGAACTCGAGTACAGCAGAAACAGCATAGAACTTGATAAAAAACTAACATTATTGCTATCTTTTAATAAGAGAAAAAAGTGGACCCAGGAAATTACAGACCAATCAGTTTGACATCCATACTTGAGAAAAAAATCAAGAAAATATTGTACTTGAAAAAAACAACATATTTATTAAAAGCCAGATTGGTTTGGTTAATAATAGGTCATATTCAACATATCACAATAATTCTCCACTGTAATTGCATCCACAAAAGTGCCACCCAGTGGCCCTGTTTAGGGTTTACCCAGACAGTTCTCAGGAAAAGGAGCCCAGAGGCCCATCTGCATGGCTATGTGGAGGAATTTTCTATGTGTCTGGAGGATAAAATCTCTGTGATTCATTCTCAGTTGGATATGAAGCATGGTGCAAGTACTGCCCAGGGTGCAGATTTACCCAGTTATCTGGGAATGGTTTGCTTCTGTTGGACCTGAGGAAGTGGACAGGGTTGTCCAGAATGTAAACAGCACTACCTGTCCATTAGATCCATACTACTTCTGTCTAGTTAAGGCCACCCAGGAGGTGTCCTATAGATGTGTCCAAGTGTTGGTGAATTAATCCTTGTTGGACAGAGTTTTCCTGCTCCTTTTAAAAAGGTGGGTTGTGTACCCGCTCAAGAAGCCATTGCTGAATCCTACTATTCTGGATAATTTTTGTCCACTGTCCCACCTCCCGTTTTTTGGGAAGGTGGTGAAGGTGCTGACATTGCAACTCCAGAAGATCCTGCAAGAAATAGATTATCTGTCCCTTTATCAGTCAGGTTTCATCCCAGATATGGGACTGAAAAAGCAATGGTCTCACTCATGGATAATGTCTGGCAGGAGCAGGATAGAGGCAGTGCATCCATCCATGATTTTCATTCATTACCATCAACCTTGGTATTTTGGGGGGCTGACTTAGGGAGTTGGGCGTGGGTGGCACAGTTATGTGTTGGTTCACTTCCTTCCTATGAGGTTGGCCCCAATCAGTGTTAGTGTTAATAGGGATATCCAGTTCTTGGCCCACAGGGTTTTGTGTTCTCCATTCCTTTTTAACATCTACATGAAACTTCTAGGTGAGATCATCCATCACTATGGGATGAAGTATCACCAGTATGCTGATGATAGTCAGTTATATATCTCCATCCCAGGTGAAGTAAATGATGCAGTGGACATTCTTTCATGGTGCCTGGAGGTTATGGGGGCCTGGATGGGAAACAACAGTTCAGCAGAATGCCCTTTCCTGGATATGGAGGCTCTCATTGGTCAATCATACCCTGGTCACTTCCCGTTTGGACTAGTGCAATGCACTTTACATGGAGCTAACCTTGAAAAGTGCCCGGAAGCTTCATCTGGTACAAAATGTGGCCACACAGGCAATTTTAGACACTCTAAAAAGGAATCATCTAACACTTCTACTCTATGAGCTGTATTGGATGCCAGTTTGCTTCTGGGCCCAATTCAAAGGTTGTGACTTATAAAGCTCTACATGACATGGAGTCAGCTATTTATAAAACCGTCTTTGTCCCATTACATTAGCCCGTCACAAATGGTGAGGCTGGGAACATACGTTGCAGGACCTGTCAAAGAACTGTTCAGGAATGTGAAAAATAAATAGTCTCTTTGGATTAATGTAATGAGATTAGTAAATCAAGAAACTACTATGGATATAATACACGTAAGCTTCACAAGTTCAGTAAGGGTTGAGACAGGATTAGGTCACAGTCTCTTAATAAAATGGAATAATGGTCCTATTACTAGATGGATTCACAGTTGGTTAAACAATCATGCATAATACATGCTCTTAATGGATTTATATGTACATGGAAAGGTTTCATCTTAGGCCCACTGCTCTTCAACATTTTTATGACTTAGAATAAGAAATAGGAGGGATACTCAGCAAATCTGAGTTTGCTGAGTTTGCACTCAGGGTTCAAAAAGGTCTTGATAGACTTGAATATTGTATCCTATTCAACAAAATCCTATGCAATCGTGAGAAATCTGAAATGTTGCACTCAACTAGATTTTAAAAATGTACAAATATAGAACAGACATCACCTGGCTTTTCAATAGTACTTGTTAGGAGAGTTTCAACAGATTAAGGATGTTAGTACTGTGCTGTAACTGTCCAAGGAGCAAGTGCAGTCTTGGGCTGAATCAACAGTGAAGAGCAATGAAGCGTGCTCTTGAATGTGAGGATCTTGGAAGATAAATTCTATGAAGGTTAGAATAATTGATAGCAAAGAAAGGAAAGGAAAAATATGATAACAGTTTTCCAATTCTTGAAATGCTATCACAAGGAAGGAAGTTTGGATTGATTCTCTGTATATAAAAAACAATTGGTGGTAGCTTTACAGAGAGCTAAGGAATTTGTTGATTGTGAGAGCTCTAAAGCAACATAATAATCAGCCACCTGAAACTGTTGGTGCTACATAACTGGAGATTGTCAAACAGAGGTTGAACAACGATTTTACTAGAATGTTTGAGGAGTCCTATTTTGGCAGGAGGCTGGAAACCCCTTCTGACCTGACGAATCTATGAATCTATGACTAATAACAACAAAAGATACTTCAACATTAAAAGTAAAGGAAAAGGTTTCCTTTGTCCAGTCATATCCAACTCTAGGATATGCTCATCTCAGTTTCTTAGCTGAGGAAGCCAGCATTGTCCAAAGACACTTCTATGGTCATATGGCCAGCATGACTAGATGCCAAGGCACACGAAACTTTGTTCTCTTCCCAATGAAGTGGTACTTATTTATCTACTTGCATTTGCATGCTTTTGAACTGCTAGGTTTGCAGGAGCTGGGGCAAAAATCTTTAACTTTTGTATTTTTGTTATTTTCCAAATGACCTCAGAACTGCTTTTACGCTGAAAATTTAAATTTGAACTGCTTTAAGATACATTACTTTTCTTTAAGTATGTGTTTACAGATTGATTTTATCCCAACTTAACACCTACTGGACAGGAAAAGAATCATAGATTTTTTTCTATGGCCACTCCAACCTTATGGAATATTCTCCTTCAAAAACTATCATTTCTCCCCTATATTGTGATGCTTATCTTTTTAATTTGCAAGTCACCCACAGTAATTTTGGAGATGAGAAATGTGTTTTCCTAAATGGTTAAACCACTAAGCACCTTTGAATTATTCTTAAAACGGTATTAAAACAAATCTATGTAAATATTTACCAACTAACTACAATTTCATCCATCCATACTCACATCCATCCATACACACATCCATCCATCCATCCATCCATCCATCCATCCATACATACATACATACATACATACTCTCTCTTTCTGAACAAAACAAAGATAAGCATCAATCAGGCAAATTCACTGCAATAATAACAATAATACATGAAACAGAACTTGCACCTAAATTGACTGAGGGCAAGTGCAGAAGACAACATTATAAGAGCGAGTAAATTCAATTGCCCTGCCTCCTACAGAGTGAAAAATGTCTGAAGTTATCAGGTGAATATTGCCTCCAAGAAGCATATTGATTATATTGTGTCCTGTCAGTTTTCTACATAATTCAGGATAGCATACATAGATTGACAGTTTATATGGTACAGTTTATAGCATACATAGATTGACAGTTTATATTTCTGAAGACTAAAAACAGCATATAAAATGGGATATAGTATCCCATTTTATGTACAGAGGAAGAAAAACAGGCATGTTGAAGAGTTCAGCAGGGATTAGGATTCGAAATCCCAAACTGTATCAGATTAAAAACTATATATAGAAATCTAAAAGTGAACCAATAAGCAACAATTTTTCCCAATACAGAAAGGGTGGAATTTTGTATGTCCTTCCATTAAAATAATTTTGAAATTATTATAATACATTAATTCAGTATCAACTTTTGCAAACATTTAAGGTATGTTTGTTTACTCTTTAAAGCTTTTCCTGCACACTACTTTGTCCCTTCTGTGTATTGACTAATTTGCATAAATTGTAGCTTTTTTCTTTCCCTAATAGGATTTTTGCCATTAAGGGAATCCAACTGGCATCTCTATTATAGCTAACAGCAATCCTGTTGCATGCTGGTATATCTTTTTTGGAAGAAAAGAACAAAAAATTCTGGATTATGGATATATGTAAGAGATTTATTGCAGCCAAGAAATGTGGGTTGTATCATTTGCACTTGCTCACCTGTTTTACTAACCACAAAATTATAGTTCATCAGAACACAGTCTACGGAGTGCCTATGGAGGAGAAGTTCCAAATTAATTTGTACCCTTTAATGCTGTAGTCTTCTCTTTTTCATCAGGACCTCCTTGTTGGAGTTGCGCCATGTTTATCCAAACTCTCAGCAAACTTAAGGCAATGATGAAAACATGCATCAATCTTGAGGTGATAAGCTGAAAAAAAAATTATAAATCAGAATGCTCAATTTATTTTCCTGAAATATCCTGACTAGAAAAATCATAACAGAAATCAAACAGTTTTTTAAAATCAATATTATCTGCAAAAGGTGCTAAAATGGAATTGAATAGAAGTGTTTCTAAATAAACAAACAAATAATATGAATCAAGTCTGCTGGTAGCCACATGGTAAGACAAGACTTCCCTCACACCCTTCCTCCTGTCAGCGTTCCAAGGAAACTCTCCATCTCCATCCAAGAACTCACAAAGTCCATCAAAATAAGGATTTATTTAAAAAGTCATATTGGCACAACTGGGTGAAACCTGAACCTGCTTTTCCACGTTTCACTTTCCCCTCACCAAAACTTTCAATCCCTCTTCCTGCACCCACAAATTCATCACACTGCCCAATCCACGATCATTCCTTTAGTGCCATCTCTTCAGCTCCTGTCTTGCAGGTGCAGCTACATTTAACCTTGACATTCTGAGGAATGTATGTTATGTCTACTCCTCTATGCACAACCAACTTCCCTCCTCCCAGATTCCCAGGCTCATGATGTGGCAGGCCAAAAGCAATTAACATGGCATACATATCTGGCTCTGACACCTCCTTCTCATTATAATCTCTTCCCTCTTCGTTCTCCTTTCTTCTTTTCAACATCTGTCATAAAATGTATCTCATAGCATATAATTTTATATATCCTCCCTAACAATAAGATTTTGCACTTTCTTTTCCATTGCAAATTTGCTTTGAAAATATACTCAGTTGCCTTTGCTGTCCATCTTTGCCAAAGCTTTTGGCATTTTTTCAATAAATACAAAAACAGTCAGCATTCCCCAAAATTCTCTGTCCTTGGTCATCTGTCTTCATTTCCTAAGCATATAATTCATTTTAAAGGAACCTCTTAATCAAATAAGATGTTCGTATAATATATTAGTAACACAAAAATAATTATAAATCTCTAATCTAGTATCTAGAGCTTGAGGGTCCACTATGATTGGGATGACAACAGCTTCAAGTTTTGCAACCTCACTTTCCATATTTTTGTGAATTTAAAGTGGAACAGTATGCTCCGTCCCATAATTGGGTAGACCAGGTTGCCCTGATAAAAAAAAACATTCCATATTTCTCACATCAATATAATTTATTTTTACAGTTTACAACCTACTATTTAAAAAAAAATATTCATCATTGTAATTTGCCTGTCTCTGTAGTCAC
Source organism: Aparallactus werneri (assembly GCA_032468035.1). Lineage (NCBI taxonomy): Eukaryota > Metazoa > Chordata > Lepidosauria > Squamata > Lamprophiidae > Aparallactus > Aparallactus werneri. Next base: position 5,953 of record JANHFQ010009744.1, on the reverse strand, counting down.
TTTTGCTGATATATCAGACTAAATTTGCTTGATTCTCAATCACTTTCAAGTCCACGGATCTGCAGTCCTTATTGTCAAATGTTAGATATCTTTTCCTGGTACATCTAGATTATCTTCTTTCTTCCCCAAATTCAACATGCATTCATACTAGTAGAAAACTATCAATAGGAAGGATAAAGAAGGTTAAAAGATTAGATTACAATACTCATTGAGAACCGGCACCCACCCACCCACAGAGCCTGCCAGCTCCTCAGCACCAACCTACAGTCGTTGCTGGCTCAGCTTCACTCTGTAGCACCCATCTGCAGTCCTCACTAACCCACCTGCACTTAGCATCACTTATAGCAGCCCCCCCACCGTGCATTCTTAACCTAGGACTTTTACTAGCAACCTCACAAGGTAAACCAGGTAGGAAACACAAACAGAGGAACTAATTCTATTTTATTCCAAAGCTACATTAATAGAGTGCATATTGAGTGTAAAAGTGCTACACTCAATATGCCAGCAAATTTGGAAAACTCAACAGTGGCCACAGGATTGGAAAAAAATCAGTTTACATTCCAATTCCAAAGAAGGGCAATGCCAAAGAATGTTCAAACTACCGGACCATCGCACACATTTCACATGCCAGCAAAGTTATGCTCAAAATCCTACAAGCTAGGCTCCAGCAATATGTAGACCGAGAACTTCCAGAAGTACAGGCAGG
>JANHFQ010009721.1:0-13686 GCA_032468035.1 Aparallactus werneri | reverse complement strand
GAGAGAGGGAGAGAGAGGGGAGGAGGGAGAGGAGGGAGAGAAGAAGAGAGGGAGGGAGGGAGAAATAGGGAGAGGGAGGAGGGAGGGAGGGAGGGAGGGAGAGGGGGAGAAAGAGAGAGAGAGAGAGATGCCAATTTTGATAAGAGACAAAGTTTTTCTCAACCCCATAATATCTTATAATACTTTACTTTCTAAATTACATCAAGATCCCATTGAATACTGGTTCTTTGTATCTGACAAGGAAAGACAATGGGGAAGCCAGATTCATTTAACAACTTCACAGCTGCAGTGAATTCACTGTGGCAAGAAATGGGACAAAACTCATGTGACAACTGTCTTGTTTAGCAATATAAATTTTGGGTTCAGTTATGGTTGTAAGTTGAGGAATACCTGTAAGGAATTATTTGGGTGTTCTGTTCATTAGTTCCTGGAATTACTCAATTCAAGACTCATTTGAGTATCTGGTTTTATTTCTTTACCATTGACTGAAAGAAGAGGCAAGATATATCCTTCTAGGATCGTGTTCAAATTCTTCAAATGTGAAGAAAGCTTGAACTCAGATATGGAGAAGATTTGAGGGTACATGAGATACTTTTTCACTGTGGTGGCAGCCAAAGAAAACAAACAGAAAATATTGAAAACTGGTCACTTCAATTGACATGGTGGCATTCTTTTTTTTTAAAGGATATACTTGAAACTAAGTGAATTGTAGATAGACTATTTCAGACATTGTCTAAGAATAATGTCAATCGATGCATTCATAAGACAGTCAATTAATTCAGTCTTCAGAAGAGTATAACCAGAGCTTGCTAGATCAGACCAAATATCCATTTAGACAAGGATCACCATTACAATATATCTCAAATCTGGAAAAACCACAGACACAGCCTTCTTTCACAGCTTTCTCCAAGGAATTTCTGTTCAATTATTCTTTAAATATCAAGACTAATGTGCATGGCAATGTCTACCTAAAAGATGAAAGAGTCAATCTATTGTGTACTCATTTATGTCTAATAATTTATGTCTAATAAAATAATTATATAAAAATAATTTATATATATGAAATATATATAAAAATAATTTATGTCTAAGAAAACCCTGAGAAGTTTGCAACTCATTTTAAAAAGTCATCAAAAATAACATGGTATTTAGTAAACTAGCAACAAACAGGGCAGCATCTACAGTAACCCAATAATAAGTATTGAAATGCCCACAGTGTATCATAAAATCAATATAAAAATCTGCACAAAAAATCCAGAGAATTGAATAAATAATTAGTTTCAACCTCTAAATCGTACCAAAACATAATTATGTTTGCACAATAAAGTTGGCTTATGCCAGGTTTGGTCATGCTTTACATTAATCAATTTTCTTAATTCACACAATACTTTGAACATTGAGCTAATCACATGAATTATGTCCTAGAAGCTGGTAGACTAAAAATATGTTTAAGATATTATGGTTACTTGGATCACGCAGATCAATCATAACACTATTTTTTAACCCAATGGGTTAAAAATCTATGCATTCTCTTTAATTCTCATGGTGCTTTCAACATTTGGCTCCATTCCTAAATAAATTTGATTGGATTCCTGCAAATCTATTAAAAATAGGGAAACCTCTATGTATTAAGACACCCCATTAAACATATGCCAAGTATACAGATGAATCAAATGGCATTGAACACCTTCTTTTTCTCCCGTCATCTTAAACAATGATTTTATACTGTTTTTGGTAAAGCAAAAGTGCCTACTTTTTAAAAAAGGCACTACAATTCGGCAGTAGAAGCTGGGCCTCAGAGCCTGTCACTATGCTTTTTACAGTTTTATGAATTACAGCTTATTTCTACCTAGGGCTGTGATCCTAGGCTGTTTCACAGCCTTAAATAAGCAGGAATGATTCATGTTCCATAATCTTTTTTTTTTTTGCTTCCTCCAGCCACAATATTAAATGAAAGAGAACAAAATTCTCCCCATTTCCGATACGCGTGAGAGTCACATACACAGAGACACACAGGGGAAATTTTGTGTCCTGGCAATGAATGAAAGAACCAAAATTCAATTAGGTTCAATAAAGATCTCCATGGAATAATAAGAGGAGTGAAGAAATAGACTATCCCATTGGGCTTGATTTTAAAAAAAAGAGTATATATACAATATAAAAGAAATCTGGAAAGCAGATGAATGGGGAAAAAATGTCAGGGACAAATCATGATAGGAAATATGCAGGTAAACATTGTATTTATTTTCCTTTCTTTCTGGCTTCTGTTTTTGTTTTATTATAAGAACTCTCTGAGTTCACTAAAAATAATGAATGACATAAAATAAAAAATAATAAAATAAAATAGAAATGTAGAAGAAAGTGAAATGAATAGACCTGTCGTTTCTGAAGAAGTTTCTAGATGTAAGTGAAAAACAAGAGTTATCTTGAGATAAGAAGGGCGGCCAATAAATTTTACAAATAAATAAATATGCAAGGACACTGTGGAAGAAGAAAACCTTCATTCACATAACTATCAGGTCAATCAGGTCCTAAAATGAGTTAATTTATTGTATTCATTCACTTGATTTGTGTAGCTGCTCAACTCAAGACATGACTCTGGGTGGTTTACAATTTTAAAATATAGAACAATTTAAATAATTTTTAAAAACTACTGTAACTTGATTATTTTGGAGTTGTCAAAAAATTTTAAATACAGAGTATTAACTTCTGTGATGCAAACTTATATAAAAAAAGCTGTAGCAGTTAATAGCTTACTATTGGACCTTGTTTAAGACTTGGGTATTGATTTATCCATCTCCTAACCCACATGGAACTAAGGTTTGAGAAATAATGCCTATTTTTATAGAGCTGCCCAACTATTTAGGTTACCAGCAGGGAACCTCCAGGTAGGGTCACAACTTCAGAATATTTTCTTGATATATTTTTTTTGTGTAAGCAACCAGGGCCACTCATAAAGTAAGCAACTTTATTGTTCTCTACCCAATCAAGAATCTCCCCAGACTACTTGACTTCCCCTGGGAATGACCATGTCAGGGTTCCTGGTAATAGACCCAATGCAATCAAACCTCTAAGGCTTAGTGTTCCTCAAAGTAAAGATTTATTAGGCATGTCATATTGGCACATCTGGGGAAAACCCAACTCTGAAGGTTCCACAGTTTTCCCCACCCAAATTAAAAGTCAAAGTTCTTTCCCCTAGTACACATATCCATCACATGGTCCAATCTGGTTGGTTTCAGCCAACAACTCCAGTTGGTTTCAGTCCATGCCTCCCCAACATCTGGTGAGAACATCCTTGGTTCCCAGAAGAAATAATTTTATTTTGGCTACAAGTCCCCAACTATCTATATTCCCACTTCCTGCTCCCACAGCTCCAACCAGCCTTGCTATGGCAGCCCTCAAGATGCTCCAAAATGGCTTCAGGGTTGAAAGACCAGATAATGCTTCATGGATCTTAGGGGAAGTCAAGCTTATGTTTCTTGTGGCTACTCAAACACTCTATGCTAGGTCCTCACTTGATTCCTCCTTCCAGCCTAGCTAGCAGTTTCCCAACACCATTAATCAAGAAGATGACAGTGACTATGTAATAATTTCCACTAGCACTAAAACAACTGTGTACTTAAAAACATGCTTATTGACAGTGGCATTCATTTCATTATGAAAGGATGGTACTACTTATGTTCTTCTGATCCATTCTAGTATCGTGACATCTAAAATGATAAATGAATTTGTGTGAGCTTCACTCGATGAAGGGAAAAAAAACCAATTTCATTGGGTTCAGTCTTGGAGAAGATAAACAAATAAATATACCACTTTTAATCATTGCTTCTTAATTTCTCTGTCAGATATAATAATGCAATAATCTTGTAAACTTATCAAATAAAATGTTTTCAGTGAAAATGAACAAAGCTAACAAGTTAAAACATTTTTAAAAAAATACTGGGGGGGAATGAAATTGATTAGTGTTGAATAGTTCCAGAAATCAAGTTTATTTGGAAAGAGAGAACCACTTCTGTTGTTCAGTCCACACTCCACTCAGACTATTATTTGTGGTTTGTAAAAGTAAATCTTGATTTTAGTGTCAACTGGCTGAGCTAGGGAAGAGCCAATTCTTATAGCAATCCAACTTTATATTTGCAAAACTCTCACCTAGAAGGTGCAACCATCATCAAAGTTATTTGCAACCCCATGGAGGCTCATGATTCCTCCTCTCACCGTAAGTGTTTTATAAATTTTAGAATATTTTCAATATGATTTTTAAAAGTACTTTAACACAGTAGATGTCAAGTTCAGTCAATGGATGGAATCCTAACTTGGTAGATTTATCAGAAAGGAAGGATAAGAATGCAAAGGATATCAACAAACAACCATAATCAACAAACACTATAGGGGATACAAGTTTCCTTTGAGACAACTGTCAAGTTTAAAATCTGTAAGAATATAAATTCTGAACTAATTTTTCCTCTCGCTCAGAAATTACCATAGGTATCTAACATTTCCTGGAATATCCATTCATTCATTTGTTCATTCATTCATTCAATTTCTATAGCTGCCCATCTCAATCAATGAACTCTAGGCAGCTTCCAATTCAAAGCATATATTACCATTAAAACAATAAAACATTTTTAAAACAATGAAAAGAGTAAAAAAAATCCAAAATTAGTACACACGGCAGCTGAGGTATTTATCCAGTTAACAATAAAGCCAAGAAATGGCCCCTTAAGACGTTTGGCACCCCAGATTCAAAAACACAGCTGGATTTTTAAAATCTTCCAAAAACTAAAAGTGCTGAGGCGATTCTGATCTCCAGGGAGAGGATATTCCATAAAGTAGGGGTTATTGCCAAAACAGGTCTATCTCTTAATCCCTACTGATGCTCTTTGGCTAATAGGATCTGCAGCATGCCCAGTCTGCTAGATCAAATTGGATGGGTAGAGAGGGAGACCCTTTGAAAAAGGTGAGTGCCCCCTTCAGGTAATTTGTTCCCAAGCCATGTAGGGCTTTACAGCTGATAACCAACATCTTGAACTGCACCCAGAAACACACTGGTAACCGATGCAGGTCACATGTTCCATATATGTAAATATATAAAAACACCTCCTTTCTAATTCTAACTCTTTAGATTTAAGGATAAGGTCACCAAAATAGAAAGATATTATATGGCCATGTATCTGGCATCAGTTGTTTTCCATGCGGCTACATTCCGTACCAACTGAAATTTGCAAATATGATAATATGGTAAAGATAGCTTCTACCTTTTTTTCTTCTTGCCTCTGTAGGTACCTGATTGCATCTGACAATTGTCTGTGTATGTGTGCATTTCTGTGTTTACTTTAATACAAAAATATTTTAACAAATATAATTTAGTGCAATTTAATACAGTGCAATTTATCTTATTTAAGCCTTTCTAACTTTGGATGTAATCAGTTATAATTATGACATGGTAGATTTGCTTCTTATTAATTTAATAATCATCCCAGGGAAGAATGTTTATGTTGAAGCTTTGGAACATAAATCATATTTTTAAAAGAAACAAAATGATACTGTATTGTCTGAACAAGACAGCTGCGGATAGGGGAAGTATAAAATATAGAATACTACATTTAGTATTCCTTGTTCACCGCTTTATTCCCCCAACCCTAATTTGATGGAAATAATTTTCTTGGCCTTGGTGTCACACAACTTTGCAACCGTAAGATCAGATTTTGTCAAGAGAGTAGAAGCCACCCAAAACAAACCAAAATCTCTCTTTAATTCTTTCTTTTAATGCTGCATTGTAAAATATGCATATTATTCCTAAAGAAAAGAAAACACAATGTTCCTAAACTTTAAACAAGAACAGAACAATGCAAGCTATCAAAACTGCATATAGTTATTTCTGATCAGTGCAGAGAATGTATCATCCTGAGGAATATTTAAGCCCTTCTCTTGAGTAAATACAAGCAAGAACAACTGAGACATCTGATGGACACATCTGAACCATGGATACAAGAAACCATATGTTCATTGTAGAGAGGTGTGCATATTGTTACACTTACCCTTAATTGACCCCTTTCACAATTCATCTGTTGTCTTGAGATCTACAGGGAATTAAGAGAAAGAGAAAAAGAGTTAGCAAGGAATGCTTTTGTAAGAAGATAATTTGTGAGCAATGTTGACAAGGAAATATGGAGGGAGAAACACATGAGGAAATAAGGAGATAGAATGCTAAGAAACAATCTAGCATAAACCAGAACATCTTCGACTTAGAATACCTTTATTGTTACTTTGAATGTACACTAATTGGCATACATTAAAATGAAATTTAATTGCATGCAGCTCTCAAAGAGTCACCACCTCCAATATACACTACATAAACTTGACAAAATAAATAAATACAAAATTATGCATATAATCACATATATTTTATGATACAAAGAAACAGCACAGTCTAGTTTGGATTTATACATGTACATGGTGAGAAAAACGAATCTTGTGAGTTTACCAGACGGAGGGCCTAGGGAACAAAACTGTTCCAGAATCTGGAAGTTCTGCTAGAAATACTTCAAAACATCCCCCCAAAGGGGAGCAACAGAAACAGACCATAAAGTGTGTGCGTGGGGTCCCTAACAGTGCTTTGAGCTCTAAGCACATAGCACTTATAAACAGTATCCTGAATAAAAGGAAGCAAGCTTCCTATAATCTTCTCGGCTGTCCTTACCACTCTCTGTAGGGACTTTCTATCTGAGGCATTGCTGCCATGAAGCCAAACAGGGATGCAGTTTGTTAAAATGCTCTCAATCAGGCCTCTATAAAAAGTGGCCAGGACAGAAGGAGAAAGATGTGCTCTTCTCATCCAATGCAGGAAATGCAGATGCTGGTTTGCACACTTCATTAAGCATGATGTGTGGAGAGACCAATTGTTAGTTATCTGCACCCCCAGATACATAATACTGTTTACCACCTCTACAGCTTGATACTGAGTGGAGTATGATTATGCCAGTGCTTTCTTAAATCTACAATTATTTCTTTTGTTTTATTAACATTTAGAACCAGGTTACTTTTATTGCATCAGTCTACCAGAGCCTTCACGTCTTCCCTACAACCTCTGAGCAGATATTGAGCGTATATCTAGAGTATATACACTCATGTCTGAACACTCAAAGGAGGTCCAAAAATGTTTTGAATGCATTCATTTATTTCATTTGACTTCTATTTCTTCCCATCACAAAAATTAACTCTGAATGGCATATATAAGATAATTAAAAACAATTACAACAGTACAAAATAAATATGGTCACATCTTAAAGTTACAAAGGTTGAAAAGGTCTGTCTCAAGAATTCTGAGAACTGAACTCCATGCATGTTAGAACACAAGGAGGAAGTCCCACCTTCCATCATGTTCCCTTCAAACTTTTAATATAATAATAGAGTTGGCAGACTTGGAGGTCTTCTAATATAAACCCTGCTCAAGCCTATACCATTTTAGACAATCTCTTATTAAAAGCCACAACTTCTGAAGACAAGCTGTTCCATTGGTTGATTGGTCTAACCATTAGGAATTTTCTCCTTAGTTTTAGGTTACTTGCTTCTCTCCTTGGTTAGTTTCTATCCATTTGTCATATGCTAAATAAAATAAATTCCATCCATTGTTTCTTGTATGGCCTTTTGTTGCTTTGGAAAATAAATTGATCCCCTCGTCTTTGTAGGAGCCCCTCAAATACTGGAACAGTACTATCATGTCTCCCCTGGTCCTTCTCTTCACTACACTAGACAGGCCCAGTTCCTGCAACCATTCTTTGTATGCTTTAGCCTCCAGTCCCCTAATCATTCTTGTTGCTCTTCTCTGCACTCTTTCCAGGGTTTGAACAACTTATTATTTTTTTAATCATGACCAGAACTGGATGCAGTGTTCCATGTGATCTTACTAAGATTCTATAAAGCAGTACTAAAACAATGTTAAAATTGCAAGGTTGAGAAACACTGCTCTAGAAGAAACTTGTTGGAGAAAACATGTGTTGCCCAGAAAAGAGGGAAAGTATGACAAAAAGATTCAGACTAGCCAGACACATGTTCCTTGACTCTATAAGATATAAGCGGGAAGGAAGAGAAGGTAGGGCCAAATTTTCAAAGCTATACAGAAAAAAATGGCATCAACAATGCACAGCTAAATAAATAATCTTATACAGCAAATTATTTCTCCCCTTAATTAAATCTTAAAGAAAGTAATTAAAGTCAACCAATAGTAATTTTCTGGTAAAATATGGGATATCGTCAATGGTGTTTCCAAGAGGTAAATTTCTTAGCTATCTTCATACAAGCAATGATCTTGCGAGTAAGTCTGAAGCATCCACAACGTGTCAGAAGAAGACAGAGACATACAGACCAGGAAAGTCAGGAGTAGATAAAAATTGTTCCAGTTCAAATGGGAGGGTTTGGTGGGGTTGAGGGAGGAAAGGAAAGTTATGGATTATCTGTCAACTCTTACAGTTCCCACAGACTAGCCATGTGGTAAACAAGAACATCTTTCTTTACAAAAATCGACCACAAAAGATGACCAGGGCCTCACAAAGGAGTTTATAGACCTACTAAATCTCACCACAAAATGAATAAAAAATGCTTCAATGTTAGCAGTCCAGAATGTCAATTCTATACACACAAAAACACACACACACAGAGTTGTTTTTGAAACCTGTGATCCAAGAAATACCTTAAGAAGACTCCAAGATTCTTGAATTTTATTGACAATTCCTTTTGGGCTGATCCTAACACCAGAAACTGTAGATAGATAACACTTTTGTTTGAAGTCTACACACAAAGTGGTCTATACACTATACATAGTTAATACATTTTTGTCAGAAATATCAATAGAGAACTTTTCCAGATGTGTTCATGTGGCAAAATGGGGGTGAAGGAAGGAAGGGAAGAAGGAAGGAAGGGAAGAAGGATAAAAGGTGAAGGGAAGTAGAGGAGATGGATGGATGGATGGATGGATGGAAGGAAGGGATTAATGATTCTTTTGTGTTTTAATCTGACAAAGTTCACAAAGTCTTCTTTCTTTACAGTCACAGGGGGAAATTGGGTGTAATTTAGAATATAAAATTGATTTATACAAGAATATCTGAAACCCCAAAAGATACTGTACAAATGGAACAAGTAACTAGAATTCAGAAAAAAATGTTTGGTTTAAAAAAAATGCCAAAATAATTTAGTACATAATTTGATTTCGGGGGGAAATGAGCTAGTATTTTTGTTATCCTGCCAGTACATTTATACTATTTGGAAAGTCCTTGGTAGATTGATATTGGTACTTTTGTGTTTCAAGCTAAAGGTGGATGGAATTTTTTTTTTGTTTAATTAGTTCTTTTTAAGAACATAACCCAATTTACTTACTTATTTACTTACTTACTTATTTACTTATTTAGTGTTTTTAGGCCATTCATCTCCCTCAAGGATGGCCACTGGGTGGTGTACACTGAATAGTATAATATCAGGATACAAAAAGGATATATAATTAAAATTAAAATATTAAAGTTTTAATATTTAAGATTAAATATTTTGAAATAATAAAGTTAGAAAATTATAATAATTTCAAAGGGACAAGAAATTCCAATAAGGCAATTCAACTCTATTAACATTGGTTAATAAAGACAGAGGGGAATACTCTCATGGCATATTTCTTTATGAACGTGTCACTGCCAAAAACAAAAGTCAAAATTATTAATAAATAAGAGGTATTGCTTTAGGTCTTGCAGGCTTTGGAATTTTTGTCCTTAAAATATTGCCTTGGAAACCTTGGATGCTCAGTCAAACAAAGGGATTTTGTCCCCACAAAACATTTTGTGAGAGACATGAATTATGTATTTATAATGTAATATCGAAAGAAGCCAAGGGAACATAAAGCTATAGTTAAATTCTTTTTCAACAAAGGGACTTGAAAGATGAAGTTTGAGCTTGAAATCCTTCAGGTGCTTTCCCTTCATAACCTCAAATAGCCTTCTTGTGTCTATGTTGAGGAAAACACACTCCCTCCTTCCTTTCAAAATGACATGTTGGTCTTGGTTGCACTGATAACCAATGCTTAAAGATCTTTCAGACCAAAGATAGCTTTGAAGACACATATCATCATTCAATGATAAATTGTCTGGTTTATTTCCCAGAAGAACTTGAAGGACTCCAGTAACAAGCCATAAAAGAATGATGACTATCTTCCAAGGAAATCATGCTTCATATGTCTTCATATATATTTTTTACAACTGTTGGACAGCCAAATGTCACCTATTTCATATATGACATATCTGAAGTAGAACTTTGCTGGGAAATACAGAAAGTCGCATTTCATTAGTGTCTTCATGTTGAACGTAAGAACTATAAATGGGCATTTTTCCTAATGTCCATCAATAAATGCATTACATAAAAAATGGAAAAGATATGTTAAATTGAATCAGTGGAGAATCTAGTATCTAGTGTTAAACACTTGAAAAAATGAATAAATAGAAATGAAAAGCCAGGAATCAATTTGATATTGAACAAGAAACATCCCATCTGATGTTGATTTTTTTTATTCTTCTCGTAAAACAGCATAGAAATTGTGACTATCTTGTAGATTGTTATGTAGTATTCTGTGTGAACATATGATATATTGTTTTCTACTATATTATCAATACTATTTCCCTCCATTGAATTAAATTCTACAATTGGTGATATTATGGACCCAAGAACATATTTTATTTTATTTTTTAACTTCTGGTATGATTAGGGGCCCAGAGACTGTCACAAAGAAGAGGGGGTAAACCTTGGTCAACCAAGAGGGACTCCATGAACCAAGAGGAACTCCATGATCGAAGGTTTTTAAGAAGAGATTGGACAGCCATTTGTCTGACATGGTATAGGGTCTCCTACTCAAGCAGGGGGTTGGACTAGAAGATTTTCAAGGTCCCTTCCAACTCTGTTGTTCTGTTATTAAGAGGTTGAAGGGGACATGATGGGAAATTGGACTTCCTTCTGTAAGAGACATTACTATTTCCTGGGAGATTTGGAGGATTGTACTGAGTATGTTTCGGTTTAATGTAATGTTGGGTCGCTTTGAGATTAATGTTCAATTTTCCTCCATATACAGGGTCTCACAGAGAATGAATGTGGGTCATGCAGCACAATTTAATTAGGGCCTTGAAACATAATACATAATAAAGTCGATTCTGAGGCTACAATGGAGTGGAGTTGGGGGTGAGGGAGGAGAAAATATTACGCAAGAATCCAAAGATAATTTACAAGCTGGAAGAAAAAAAATATTTTCAGAAATAAACTTCCAAAACAAAGAAGAATCCGATATGGTAAAATCTTGAATATTTAAGTTCTGTGTACTGTAGATGTTACAAAGCAAAGCCCCAGAGAATCTTTATCTATGTTTAATATTCAGATAAAACCTCCTTTTTTACCTAATAATAGCTGCACTGTGGTTTATTTAATTTACTTGTACTTTGAAATAGCATAAGAAATTGTTGGAGAATAGGCTGTATCCTATCGTGACCACAATGGGAATAATGTGATTAAATGTAATAGCATGAGCAGAAAACTGAAGTATAGCATTGTTTAGTATTCAAGGACTCACTTTCCCTAACCCATATAAGGTGTATTACAGTTTATTGTGCTATTAATCATTTCTACTCACCCTAACCACAATATTATTACAAAATAGTGTTAGGAGAAATGTTCTAAAGGCATTTTCAAAACTATGGGATAGCAGGCTGGGCAGAGAGGGGGAGACTAATGATTAGGGGACTGGAGACTAAAACATATGAAGAAAGGTTGTAGAAACTGGGCATGGCTAGTCTAGTGAAGGGAAGGACCAGGAGAGACATAATAACAGTCTTTCAATATTTGAGGGGCTACCACAGTGAGGACGGGGCAGGGGGTGTTCAAGCTATTTTCCAAAGCACCTGAAGGCCAGACAAGGAATAATGGATGGAAACTGAACAAGGAGAGATTCAACTTGGAAATAAGGAGGAATTTTCTGACAGTGAGAAGAATCAACCCATGGAACAGAAGTTGCCTTCAGAAGTTGTGGGAGCTTCATCCCTGGAGGCTTTCAAGAAGAGATTAGACTGCCATTGAGCAGAAATGGTGTAGGATCTCCTGCTTGGGCAGGGGGTTGGACTAGATGACCTACAAAGTCCCTTCCAACCCTGTTAATCTGTTGTTATTATTTACAAAAATCTTGTATGAGCAGGTATTAGAAAATAGATTAATACTTAACTAAATAAATAAGGAAAAGATGGGTGGATGGATGGATGGAAAGAAGGATGTGAAAACTGCTGCTATTTTTTTAAAAAAAGCAATCTAGATTCTATCAACCAACAGATCACTGGGTGATCTGAGCAACAAAGATCATATTGTTGATTTTCCAATTCCGTGCGTAATAGGAAAAATAACTATTTGCATTTGGCTGAGGGTAACTTCTGTAAGGAGATGGTAAGTATGGAATGGACATATGAGGCTTTGACCCAGCAATCTCCCCTCCCAGTAATCTGGAAGATGCAAAAAAAATTATATTTATAATCAGTATGCATATGAATTGGTGGAGGATAGAATGGTTCTTCTGCTAACTTTACTCCAAAGTACATAGTGGATTTTTTTACAGGATATATGAAGGGTGAAAATTGATACAGCCTCTGAGATCATTGTTGAGCTGTAAATGCTTTTTTGCAATTTGCCTGTTCATCTGTGGTATTCATATTCCATTTACAATATCCATCCAAATTTTAGTTGATGCTGAAATTGCCAAGAGGATTTCCATCCACTGATTTATGCATATTTGAGGTTTCTCTGTATGATTTAGTATATTTTTTTAAAAAATAAGACTCTTTAGCCATATATATCTGACACTGATGTAACATTTATCTGAGATCAGCAGTTCTTCAAGGCTGCTCCCTTGTCAATATAAATTTAATGCAATGATTCCTTCTGTCCCATTAAAAGAGAAAGGGACATAATGTTGCTTAACTCCTGATTGCACCGAAAAGTCATTTTCACATCAAATCCAATTAAGGAGTTATCCCTTTAAGAAAGCAGCTTTTTTTTTTCCCGGACTTAGGAAACAAAAAATGAGTCAGACCATTGGATTACTAAAATGAGTAACAGGATCTATAATGTTATCTGCCTAGAAGATAAGAGTACTGGTTTGTAATTAATGTCACGCTGGGTTTTAAAAAAGATGATAGAAAAGGAAAAAAAATGGAAATGCTGCGTGAGGATCTGTATAACAATGGGAAGCATGGATCTAATCTGGGTCGGTCACGAGGAAAAATAAAATAAAATAAAATAAAGGTGAATTTATGATGCCAATGAAATTGCATTGAGTTGGGGTTTGCTTTAAACATAATTTTTTTTTTTTTGCCATAATGGCTAGGCTTATATAATTCTAAATGTCATAAATATCAGTTTTTAAGAGTTCCCCTGTGCTCTGCAATAAATTGTGGGTTACAATCAAAATGAAAGAAATCACATTGAGTTTATACTATGCTCGGGCATGATTTATTTAACCAAGGTTTATCCAATAAACCACAATGGATGGGGTTTATATAACAACCGAAGCCATAAACTATTGCTTATGAATCATATGGGCTGGAATCACAGTAAAGGTAAAGGTTTCCCTTGCACATACGTGCTAGTCGTTTCCGACTCTAGGGGGCGGTGCTCATCTCCGTT